>NW_021033603.1:0-129169 GCF_004153795.1 Camellia sinensis
GACTAAGCCTCAAAATAATTGTCTCCGCACATGGCTTCTGACCGAACAATGCTGTCCCACCATGCCCCTAGTTAGAAGGTCCTTTCAATGCTTTCAATAATTCCTGTGAGGTTCAATTATTCCAACCATCAGTGCTGGTTTGAGAGCTAGTGGGGACAGATACCTGGAATCACCAAGTAAGAATGTCTTAAGTCAGTCAAGGATTCAGAATTGAAACAATGGGTTTTGGGCTCAATTGGCTTTATGCTGGGTGGGGTAATGGTTGTGTGATGGGTGGGTTTTATGTTATGGAATGACAATCTTTCGCTCAGGTGAGGGATAGCTTTGGTTAGTGGTGTGACCTTAGTCGATCAGTCTGTTCATGGCCAAGGCGGAAGCAGTCGATCAGATGGACATATACTGTTGAGGATGCAAAAGAGTTTTGGTGGAGAGAGGGTTGATGGTGACGTGACTTCCGTAGAGTGGATATTCTCAAACCGTTCAATCCTAACCTCTCCCTAACCTCTCCCACCAAACATGACTTTACCATATGTGCATTCCATCAACAGTATAGTATCATACTGATCGTTGCTTCCGCCTTTGCCATGAAATTCAAGACTTGATCGACAATAAGGTCATCACCCCACTGAAAATCCCAAAGCTATCAATAACTCTCCATGACGTAATAGATTGTCATTCCATAACATAAAACCCACCACAGCTTGCCAACAACCAACCATTACCCTAGCCAACACAGCATACCGCCAATGAGCCCAAACCCATTGTGTTCATTTCTGATCTTTTGATTCTGATCTGAACAAAAGGAAACCTTTGAAGAGATGGAAAGTTTACTCAATCTTGGTGAGTTCAAGCTTGATGACGCACTAGGCTCTCTAGAGATACCACACTGATGGTTGGAATTATGAACCTCAGTCTCAGCTAGGGGAATTATTGAAAGCATTTGGAAGGACCTTCTAAACTAGGGCATGGTGTGAAAAAGCAATTGTTTCGGTCAAGAAGATGTGCGGAGACAATGTAATTTTGAGGCTTAGTCTGTGAGGCTTGTTTAAAAGTCTAAATCAATCCTGGTGGGTGTGGATGTTAGTTTTGCTGAATTGAAGGCAGGTTGGCACTTCCCGGGGCTACTGAAGTTGTTTTTGAAATTCTACAGATGACTTGGAGAAGGAAAACCTTTTGTCTCGAGAAATGTTTATTTTGTTTTGAGTTGTGTCCTGCAAATAGTTGTTGTGAGTTTTATTTTCTTTCTCTTTTCTTGCATTGTTACATAAGTTGAGTCTTTTCCTTTGAGTCGTTTCGTGTACCTCAGGTCTTCATCTTTATAAGAAAGTGAGAGTCAAGTTTCTGACCATTTTATTGTGCCTATAGTGATGCATGTATGGCCTTTTACAAATAGAAAAGGCTTTTGAATTATTTTTTTGAACGAGATTCTGTTGATAAGCTCGAGTGTTGAGAAGGATCACCGATGATTTAAGTGAATTCTAACTTATCAGTTGCAATCATTCATGATTTCAAATTTTTGAGCTGTTTCTTTTGCAAACTTGCAAAGATAGGTTCAGAATTGTGCATGGTATTCATATTTGTCCTAGGGATTCTCTTCGCCGTTAGGTGATCATTTTTGGCAAGCACAAGATGGCTTTCAAACCCACAAATCATAGAATTTTCCCATGGTATTTTCATTATTTCAAAGAGAAAAGGATAAAAGAAGCCTAAAAGAAAGGAAAAAGAAAAAATAAATAAAAAAGAAAAAAAAAAGAAAAAATGAAAAGAAGTCAATCATCAAGCCAGGGGCATCCATTGGATGAAATCCAATCAACTGTGAGGAAGGGAACTTTTGTCTGAATTCAGGGAGGCCAATGCAGAAGGTACCACATTGCGAGAAGAATCAACTTTGAAATGGAGCGAAAAGAAAGAAAGAAGGCATGCATAAAGAATGGAGAACCAAGATCAAATCAAGGCAAAGCCCGTTCCAGGTAAGGGCAAGGATACATATTGATCAAATTACCACAAGTGTTGTAACGTTATCCTTTGAGAAGCTCACTAGGCCGAAAACCTGAAAGGGAAACCTTGGAAAAAGTTAGAGCATGAAAAATGAAAAATCAAAAATATAGCTGCAAGGTTAAAAACCCTAAAAGGGCGACTTGGCAAAGTTAAGGCGCAAAAGGAGGTGTTAACACTCGAGTGAACCTAGCCATGAACTACGTTGACCTAATTTCCATTCTTAGGATACGTAGCAACTTCATCCTGAAGTTCGATCTCAATCAACATCTATCCTATTCATCTCAACCAATCATCCGCCTAATTCACGTCGTCAGCTTCATATCAATCCATGAGCTACACGATTGTTGGGCATATTATATATTGCGTTGGGAAAGAAAGAGCTAGCTTGAATCAACAAGTGGAGAATTTTCAATACTCGAACTTATTAGTGGAATCTCTACCTTGAGCAAAAAAGGAATCGAAAATCGAGTTTTGCGAAATTGAGTTCTAAAGGAACATAAGTAATACTAGGGCACTATGAATGATCAGCTACCTTGGTGTTTTCTGCTTTTGGGTCAGTTGTGAGTTTCTTGTTGTGTCAGACCCAGTATTTGTCTCAGTCTGCGCACTTCATCAAGTCGCCATAGCGTGTCTGTCGCTCAAAACGCTCTTCATCGAGTCACCATAGTGTGTCTGTCACTCAAAAGTCTAACAGAGTAGCATGGTCAAAATTCTATATACGAATGTTCGCTCAAATCAAAAACAAGTCCATGTGTGGAATTCATAAACAAATTGAGGTGTTCATAAAGGGGCATCAATTCCAGGATTGGAGTAAGTGATCATTGCAAAATATTTGTGAAGAATCTGTCACTATTTGGAGAGGATTGGAGTAAGTTCTCAACATGCTGGGACAGAAGAGAAGCATGAGTCTGATTGGTTGGCATCCATTCCAGGATCTGATGATCCCCATTACACGTGCCTGCATAATGTTAAAAAAGGTGACCGGTGATTGGACACTAGGGCAATTTTCAGTACATCTCAATCAGGCCATCCATCGAATAAAGGGCACGAACCCAACCAGTGGCCAATGACTGGACACTGGCACAGTTTTCAGTGCATCTAATCGGTCATTGAACAAGGGGCATGAACCCACCTTTCTCTCAATTCGTCAGAGCATCTGTCGGGCACTTTCCCTTGGATTAGGGTAGTTTACCCCATGATATTTCTGATATGATTCAGCTTTCGAAAGTTGTCTCTGACCATTTCAAAACTCTCTCGGGTTGTCATCTTCCCTTTGATTAAACATGTGTTTTGGATTATGCATGCATGCATGCTTATACGCCCTGGTTGATTTGAATTGCCATGGTTGCTCTTGTTCTTAACTTTGTTCTGTACTTAAACAGAGTTTTGTCGAGTGGCCTCCTTTTGTGTTACATTTCAATGAGTTTGGCAAGTTTCCCTACACTCATGTCATAAGGTTGGCAAGTTTCCCTGCATTACCATTGCATCTCTACTGCATGCACTATTTTGTGCATTTCACTTTGTATCACACTGTTTGGTGCATTCAACCTTGCATAGCACTGTTTTGTGCATTGAACTTGCATCGCACTGTTTTGTGCATTTACCTTGTATCGCACTATTTTGTGCATTCACCATACCCCGCACTGTTTGTGCACCCTATATCGCACTGTCTTGTGCAGCTTGTATCACACTATTTTGTGCACCTTGTATCACACTGCTTTGTGCATTCACTTTGTATCACACTATTTTTGTGCACCTTGCATCGCACTATCTTGTGCAGCTTGTATCGCACTGTTTTGTGCACCTTGCGTCGCACTGTTTTGTGCATTCACTTTGTATCGCACTATTTTATGCACCTTGCATCGTACCGTCTTGTGCAACTTACATCTCACCATTTTGTGCACCTTGCATCGCACTGTCTTGTGCAGCTTGCATCGCATTAATTTGTGCACCTTGCATCGCACTATTTTGTGCATTCATTTTGTATCGTACTATTTTGTGCACTTTGTGTTGCACTGTTTTGTGCACCTTGCTCGCACTGTTTTGTGCATTCACCTTGCATCACATTGTCTTGTGCACCCACATCGTACTGTCTTGTGCATTCACCCTACATAGCACTATTTTGTGCATTCATTCACCCTCACTCGCACTATTTCGTGCACCTCACCCGCACTGTCTTGTGTACTCCCTAGGTCTAGAAGACCTTAAATCCTCTAAAGGTGCAATTCCTTTGGTGTTTGTCACACCCGAATGACTTCAAGTGGTCCGGTATAGCCACCTACCTATGTTTACGATGAGTTCCTAGGAGATTGTGGACACCCCATTTTTAACCGCCCGCAAGTCTTGAGCGCTTTACTCGAAACACTCGATGATGAAAGCGATATTGCGCGCGGTTCGAGATCTCAATGAAGGAGTCTTGTTCAAGCTTCGACACAATCCCAAACCTTCCATATTCCCATTGATCATACCCAAGAAATCCCTTTGTACACCTTATACCACCCTGTGTTAAGGCTAAAGCAGAAAAATAGGGGAATTCATTGAAGCCTGGCCGTGCCTCATTGAGGGCTGGCCGTGGCTATTAAGGGTCACTGAGGGAGGGCCGGCCGGCCGTGCCTCACTTCTTGTGCTCAAATTCTATATATACGACCATATACCTCTGTTTTGGGGGTTAGACAATTGAGAGAAAGCCTATACACATAGAGAGAGCTCATTCTTCCATTGCAATCTATCTTTGAGTTAACCTACCAACCTTGTATCATCTATATACACCATACACAACCTTGACTCATCATCTTAGAGCCTTGGTTAACCCTTGAGAAGCATAATTCAAGTTTGAGAGTGTGTCAAGAGTGAGTTTGATCATCAACAAAAGCTTACTCCGTTTTGAGAGGTATAAGCTTGTAACTTTTGTTCTTGTTTTTGCCTACTTCATTTCTACCTATTTCTTGTATTCTTGGGCTATTTTTCATCCATTTTAAGTGTGGGAACTTGGGTTTGGATAAGCTACCAAAGGTGGTAAGGTTAACACCTTTACTTGCACCTATTTTTATATAGCTCAACCCTTGGTTCCTTTACAGTTTTTTTCTTTGATTTTTGAACTAATTTTCAGAGTTGAACTAAGGCCAAAAAATATGGTTTGAAGTCTTGAAATTGGAGGGGTTGGCCACCCCTCATTGTTTTTGCTTACATAGCTTTATTATCTTTACCTTTTTGTTTAGCTATTTGAGTTGTTTTCTTATATTTTCAGCCACTGTTTTTGGCTTATTAGAGACTGTTTTAGGGCTGTCCTACTCTATTTAATTGATTCAAGCTTTGATTAGTTCATTTCTTATAGCATTAGTCTTTGTACATAGCTTGTATTATGTTTTTCTTAGCCTTTCTTTGTCTAACTTTCATAATAATAACCTCATTTTAAGAAACAACTTGTCACTCCTTTCTTTCATTTGAGAGTTATATCAATCGGTTGAGGGTTATTCAACACACGAACTAGAGATTCACGCTTAATGGCTTAATATCTATGAAGATTCATTGTCAACGGCATAATCTATCTTTCATGTTGAGAATTACTTCCCGTTTGACGCTTCTGTCTTTTTGGAAGACTTAATCATCACTTCAGACAAATGAACTAAAGAATGGAAATGACTAAAAGAATTGGTTTAAAAGTAACCAACACACATAAAGAAAATGAGTCATCTTGCTTAGGCTTGGCCGGACGTTATGCCAAGTTTATTGAGTCACGAGTGATCATGCACTAATTCATGGCTTTTTGATGATTCTGGAAGTGTCTCTACTTCCTTTTTTTGAGTTCATTCCATGATAAAGAGGGAGGAGTGGTCATATTCATTACATTAATTGATTTTTGTCCAAAATTGTATCCAGAATCATCAAGCAATCAATTTGCTCATTGATGGTTTTGGAAATAATTCTAACCTACTCTCCAGGCTTTTCCATAATAGAGAAGGAAGGAAGGGACAAACTGAGCTTGAACAACTCTGCCTGCACTGTTTTTACTTCAGAACACAAAACAGAGTTTTGCACAAAATTGAGGCACGACTGGCCTTCTCTAGGCTTGGCTGGGCTTCATTGATGGCTGGTCCATAATGTTTGGTTAGCAGTGTATTTTCGCAAAAAATAGAGGGCAGTAGTTGAGGTGAAACAGAGCAAGCCTGGGGCAGACAGAGCTGTTCTTGAGCATTGTGCATACGCATGCATACAATTCTTGCGCATCCTCGCTTACATTATGATCATTGTAATTAATTTAATTTAATGTTGTTTCTTGTAAATTAGTCCCGTTTCTTATTAAGTGTTGTAATAACTATTATTGTCTCTTTGTAATTATTGTACTTAATTAGGTTAAATAGCGATTTTATTTATCTTGGTTATCCTTGTTGTAATAGCATAGTTAGCTAGTTAATTAGCCTCGTTTATTCATTCATTCGGTTTTGTAATAATTAGTTAAATTCAAACTTTTCGGACTTTGATTCGCACCATCTTGCACGAGGGCAAATGTGTAATAAGTTGTATGTCTTCCAATCCCACGTCTTTCTCCCTTTTACTTATTCGCTTACGATGGTTAGTATAGGGCATCACGTTTCATTAGCATTCTTATGATTTGCATCCATTGTCTTGCATGCATCCAAGGTTCGGCTCATCATGCTAACCCAATATCAAATGTTCAAATTCATTTACTTGAATACGTGCCCTCTCGCATGTCTTGAATACAATCATATGCCATGCTTATAGGACCTATAAAAATACATAATATGTGTGTTGCATTAGTCATATTGCATAAGGTAGGAACATGCATATTTTTCTAACTCTTTCGCCTATTTTGGCTCGGAGTTCTAGGTGATCTTTTATGTCTTAGCATCTTGCATCGCATGTTTGTGTGGCCATATCTAAAGCATGAATACCATGAGGCTAATTGCTTAAATGATATAATTGTTTGAATGCGTATGGATGAAGGCTAGTTACTTGAACTGGGATGGTTTGATTAAATGTCCATTTTAGCCCACTTTTTCAAGTGGCAACACAAAACAATTTCAAAACAAAGCATGAGATCAAGTGTTCCAATTCTTGCAAACTAGTCTATACCCTGTGTGCGCATCACATAGTAAAAATAGCTAAACAATCAAAACAAGAGCATATAATGTAAATAAGAAATACATCATGGTTAGTAAAGGGGTAATCAATTCATGGCCTTCCCCTCTCGTACCTAACCTCCAGAGCCGAGACACTTTGGTGATGACGGACTAATGGCCTTTGGCACGAGTCTAGGGTTTCCTAAGTTTTCCAAAAATATTTAGGTGGCGACTCTGTAATCTGGCAAAACAGTCCATTTTTGGCATTTGATTCAAACATTGGTTTTCCAAAAAGAATTGTCAGATTTGGACTCTTTTTGTGTTTTCATTATTCCACATTACAATTGTGAAATCGGATTCAAAACCACAAGTCGAGTCCGGACTGTAGGGCTATTCACCTTCCGAAAGGAGCGCAGAAAGTCGGGCTACAGAGATCAACTGAGACGGTGGAAACTAGAGTTCGAATGGCGATGCCTAGAACGCAAAGGTTTGGAATTTCTGAGACTAAAGTCTGGATTAAATACCCAGGGGTGTATCATCGGCTTGAACTCTGTATGGCAGCCCCATTGGTTGAGGTAGCTTGTATGCGCCTTAATTCTAGATACTGAACCAACCTAGTCTATCACCCTGTTAGAGAATAGGGAAAGTTGTAAACATAGCCAGGGAGAAAAGTAGTACCCATGGTTTGGAAGCGCGTGAAGATAAAACTGAGAAGAAGCGGAAGATTCCCAACAGCATAAGGTAAGTCATCGCCGATTGCCCCTGTAGGGTACTTTCTAAGGCATTACTTCCAACTTGCTACATTATATCCATTATTATCTATTGCATAACATCTATTATCTCTATCGCATTGCATATAACATCTATCGCGTGCATCTACTACACTATCCATTACATTCATTACATCATAATGTTTTATTACCTGCATCCTTTCCATGTTAAGCTTAGTTTGGCATGTGCTCATACCTTTTCTTTGTTGAAACATGATTCTGTCATGTGTACATACCCATGCTGCGCTGAGGCCAGTATTGAGGATGTCGACACCTTTTCTGTGTTAGATGTGATTTGTTATGTATCCATGCCTTTTCTAGGTAAGACGTAGTTTGGCTTGTGCCCCTTATTCACTTCATCCATTGCATCCAATGCATTGTACTTTGTTTTGTTGCATTTAGCATTTAGGATCCTTATCTTTCCCCAGCAGATAATTCCTCACTTATATCATACCACCCAATTACTTGTACCCTTTCTGTGAAAAACATAATCTTGCATGTGCTCACACCCCTTTCACGTTAAAACATGGTTCTGTTATATGTAAGCACCAATGCTGCGTTGAAGCTAGTATTAAGGGTGTAGGCACTTAGCCTGTGTTAGGCATCGTTCGGCTGTACCCACTTCTTTTCTATATAAAACGTAGTTTGATTTGCATCTCTATTCCTTTATGATATTTGTGCGTTATCCACTGCTTGTGGTTTGATTATTTCATTGCATTGTGTATCATTTTGCATTTTGCCCCTGAACTATGCTAGTTTGATTCCTTGTAAAGGGATACGTAGGAAACCATCGGGTTCAACCAATTGCATCTGCATTTTGTTTGTTTGCCGAAGTTTTACGACCTTGTCAAAATGGATCGTCTTCGGGCTTTGACATTCACTCACGTCATTTCATGACTTTGAGCTTTGTCAAAGAGGGGCAACTGTAGACATCCCATTTTTTACCGTCCCTAAGACTCAGGCGCCTTAGGTTAATCACTCAATGATGAAAAGATACGCTGTACAAACGTTCAATTTCTTCAGCAAGAAGAGCTTCTAAATCCCAACCTTACACCCCATTTTTGACCAAAACTATGTTGACCAAAACTGTTTTAGACCTTAAAACCCTCTTTTTCAAAATATTTTTTTCTAAATGCTTCTACGATGTTCCAAGACTCACATTTCATTTAAAATATTACACTTTTCCGTAAACCGAGTAAGAACAAAGTGGAAATAAATGAAAAGGAGGTGAACTCTTTGAAAAATCTTTAAAAACATCTTATTTATAAGTTCGGATTTGAATGAATAAGAGGGGAGGGAACAAAACTAGTTAGGGAAGTGGTTAAGCATGAAACCGTGAAGAGAGAACTGAGCAGCCTTCACTAAAATAGGCATATCTCTTTGTACATTTAGAATTTAGATATGAGGCTTCCACCATTGGAAAGTAAACTTCCGAGGCTTCAATTTAGACTTAAGAATCACCTGAAACTGAGTCCAGATAAGGAAGATATGCCCGTTTCAAATCGGGCCTCGGAGCAGATTTTTGTGGCTAGCTGCCCACTATTAGTAGCCTGTCGGCCACTTGTGTCAAAAAGTAGATTTTTGCAGATATTTGTTGCCAGCTGTTCCCACACTACACCAGCTGTCTCTATATGGATATTTCCGAGATATACACATGGTTTTCTATATATACTTGACCTTCCCTTATGTTTTTAAGGTGTAAAAAAAATCCAAAGGCTCTAAAACTTGCATAGCACTCTCTCTCTCTCTCTCTCTCTCTCTCTCTCTCTCTCTCTCTCTCTCTTGCAACCTACACACTCTCCACACTTTCTAAACCAAAATTTAGCTTTTCTTGCCGAGGTTCTTGAGCTCAAATCTTAGCCCTTGAGAGTGAGAACTTATGGGTTTGTTAACAAAAGAGTTACCTTGCTTCAAGAACTATAATTTTGACATATCTACACTACTTCTTTCCTATCCTTTCTTTCTATTTTTGGGCTGTTTTTACACTATTTTTATAGACTGAAACTTGTGGTTTAAAGCTACCAAAGGTGGAGGAGTTAATCATCCTTCTTTGAACCTTGTCTCATAAGCTTTTGCCCTTGTGTTTCCCATCTCTTCATCAACTTTTTTTCAACTTTTTACCACTGATTTTCAGACATTTTCAGAGGCTAAAAATGTGGTTTTGAAGTCCCAAAAATGAAGGGGTTAGGCACCCCTCATTTGGCTTGTTCACTAGCTTAAATTTTCCATTATTTTAGCTTACTCATTTAACTATTTTCACCTCAATTCCAGCACTGTTTTAGATTAATTTAGAACTGTTTTTATGTGTTAGTTTCATTTATGCTTTGTATAACATGCTTGTAGTGTAATAGTCCTCATAGGTTTGGTGGTTTAGGTCTTAACTACCAACCTATTTGAGGTGATAGTATTTATTTCAAGCTTTCCATACTTGTGTTCATCCCTAATCATCTTTGTAACCTCTCTCATTTCTTGGCTTTTCCTTTTCTTTGAGAGTCATTTCAAACCGATTGTTAGTTTAAGCTTGAGATAGAGCTCGTTGTACCTAATGGTTTAATCCCTTTTGGGGTTCATTACCAACGGCATGACATCTCTCTCATGCCTAAAACAACCCTTGGTTTGACACTCCTCTCCATTAGTCGACTTAATGCTCATTCTTGGCCTAAAATGACTAATGAAGAGAAAGGTAATTAAAAGAGACAATAAAACGTGGACTAAAATGGAACAAGATAATAAAATGGTTTGGAGTTCAATCGGACGTTAATTGAACCCATTAAGTCTTGAGTAGTTTCATACTTGTTAGTGATGTAAACGGTTCAAGAGTCAATGTCAACCGCTTCCCTTGATCAATCTCATGATAAGGATGAGGTTCACGAGTCTTTCATTGTTATTTATTGAGATTGTATCCCTTGCTTTAGAAATCATCACTGTGATAACCCCGCTCCGTATTAGGCTAATTAATCTTAATTGTGATTGTGATTATGTGTTTGATATGATTTTGAGTGCCATTTATGTGAATATATGTGGTTTAGAATTTCTATCTGTTCACCGTAGGAATATTTGTTCAACTTACTGTTATAAATTGAAAATTGAAGGCCGCAAGTTATATGTGGTATGCAAGTTATTTGAGTTTGAATGTAAGGTTGAGCCTCAAGAACAGTTTTGGAAAACCCAGAATTCATGATGTCTGCTCGAGCGGGGGAACTGCCGCTCAAGAGTAAAATGTGAGCTCCCAGTATTTTTGCAGACATTGATGTCCGCTCGAGCAGGGATATTCGCGCTCGAGCGGGGAGCCATGTAATATGACCTTCAGCTCGAGCATCTGAATTCACGCTCGAGCGTAATAATGATGTAACCGGTACTTTTGCAAACCATGAGGGTTCGCTCGAGCGGCAGAACCTACGCTTGAGCGGGGACCCCTGTTTCAGAAATTTTGTAAAGGTGTTCTGTGTTTCTTTTTCCGTTCTCTTTCATTTCTGAGCACTCCTATGCATGCATTAAGCATTGTAAATGAGTTAAAAGGATGAGAACAAAGCCTAAGAGGAATATGTGGATTAAGAATAGAATGAATCGTTTGTGACCCATTATGTGTTATGTAATATATAGGGTCAAGCTCCAGGGCAAATCATCCAGCCGATCACTGTGAGTAATATCTTAGTAAAGATACTTTGAAGTATGTAAATTGCTTATTATAAGTCCCATGAGTTTTTTAATTTGAATCGTGGACAAATGTTTGTTATGCCATATGACTATGGGCCAAAGTCCGTTGGATACAAATGAATGAGCCAGAGGCCGTTGGATATGAATGAATGGGCCAAAGGCAGTTGGATATGAATGAATGGCCAATGAATGGGCCAGAGGCCGTTGGATGTGAATGAATGGCCAATGAATGGGCCAGAGGCCGTTGGACATGAATGATTGGGCCAAAGGCCATTTGATATACATGGATGAATTTGGCTCGAGACCGCTCGTTTAGGAACAAAGTGGGCCAGAGACCGTTTGATATGTCCAGGCTTGAATCACCTAATGTTCTGAATAATACACGAAGTAGACTACTAAATGGGCTTAAGGCCGTTTGATATATGTGAATCTCATTCGTATACGTTCTTTATTTGATATTATTCACTGAGCTTTCGCCCATGCTCATTCATGTGTGTGTAGGTGAGCCAAGGGATGTCCAAACCCAGCCTCGGTGAAATATGTGGGAAACAGTCAAGGTTTTGAAGAGTCAGCCCAACGTCTCACGCACGAGACTTGTCTTCACCTCTTTTGTTCTTTTGTTATAGTTTTGCTATGTTCGCGAAAACATTGGATCACTTTTGTATATAAACTTTGGGTTTGACTAACCTAGATTGAATGATCCTGTATGTACAGTTTATATGTTAACTTCCCTTTGATGTGAGTTATTAACGAATACTGATGTGAAATGTTATGATGTCCATATAAGCACAGCTCTATGGGCAAAGTTTTAAATTTTGCTTCCGTGTGGCCCCTTTACTCTGTTGAGTTATGTCTGGTTTGGTTTGAGGCTGTAGGTAATCTCTCGATTACTGGCCGGTTATGTCCCTAACCTATTGCGATCCCGGTTTTCCCTCCATTGTCTATTGTATTCCGGACTCGGTTCCGTGGATGTGTGTTGTTGTCATATACTCGTTTCCATCCTTTACTCCTTATATTTGAGTTTTGGGTTGTGTTGGGCAAGTTTGAAATAGGTTGGTTGTGTTTAGAAACAAATAGTTTATGCCCAGATTTTGGCCTTCACGCTCGAGCGGGGCTTTTGACGCTCGAGCGGGACCTTTGTATTTGCTCCTCTGCTCGAGCGGGAAGTTTGACGCTCGAGCAGGATTATTCAGTCTTCAGTATTTTTCCCTGCAGGACATCAGACGCTCGAGCATCCACTTTCACGCTCGAGCGGGGACCTTCATCTGCAGAACTTCTGGAAATGTGCATTCAATGCTTGAGCGTCGTTTTTCACGCTCGAGCGGGAGTCTGTGTCTTACGCTCGAGCGGGGCGTTCCACGCTCGAGCAGACTGTGATGTATATCAGTCCGAGAGAAACCATTTTTGAACCACTTTTTGACCCACTCTCTCTCTCTCTAGCTTTTCAAAACCCTCATTTGAGAGTTCCTCTCTCTAGAATACATCTTCTCTCTATGAAATCATCTAGCTCTAGTGATCTTCCACCCTAGTCCCTTTGGAAAAAGTGTGGAGCTTGGTGTGGTCTTCATTTTGATCTGAAAAAGTTGGTGATCGGAGCATCTTGAGTTTTGTCCTTCTTCTCCTTTGAGCTCCGAAATTTGAGGTAGGGATAACTACTCATATTTATGGTCTTTGACATAGACATGTAGTCATTTTGATTTAATGTTGTAGTTGAGAAATTTTGGGTGTTAGGGTTTCAAAACTTGAAATGTGTAAAGAGAGGTTTTGGTCCTTTTCAACTATACATGTGTATATGGGTCTTAAAACGAAATTATTGATGTTTATTGATGATATTTGGACCTTTGGGTCAATATTGAAAAAAGGGGGAAAATGCCTTAGTTGGGTAAAGTTGGGTCATTTGTGTGATTTATGAAATAAATTATGGGAATGTGAAATTGGTTGAGAAATAAGAAAATTGGGAAATTGTGAGATTTAATGGTGTAGTTGGATTTATAAATCACTCACCCATGAAATTGTTGATAACTTATCTGTTCGATGAATTTATTATCTGTTTAGAAATAAATGTGTTGGGCTATCGGTGAAGGATAGTCTTGATCGTTGTAGACACTGCATGATCATTAGGTGAATTAAAACTAATCAATTGGGTATGTCATTGAATATGACGGATGGAATAACACATTGAATATGTGCTTGCTTGATCATTGTTTTTGATAAGTTTTAAATACATTGTGTATGTATGTTGTTTGGGAGGAGATAGGGGATGTACTCCACGGTTTGGGAGGAGATAAGGGATGTACTCCTAAACCGGATTTGGGAGGAGATAGAGGATGGACTCCAGTGATAACTAAGTTGGCCGGAGTGTCCAGGGTGAAAGTCCTAAAATCTTGATTACGTTTGCATAACGTAGATGAATGGAAGTATTGAAGTGTTGATGATATGAGTTGTAGTCTCATTTGAAATTGAAATATTGACATGTAAATGATTTGAGTTGTAGCCTCATCATATACTGTCTGGATGAATTGAGAACCATATGAATGAATTGATTTAGATAATGAAATAGAGGGGATTGAATGTATTTGCGAATAAGGATTGGTTATGAAAGGGATGTATGTTTGTTTATATGAGTTAAACATTTATCAAATATCAATGTTTTAGTTATTGCTCATATTATGTTTAGCATATCTCTACTGGGCGTTGGCTCACCCTATATGGGACATCGTTTTCAGGTGCAGGTGATATGCCGCCACCAAGGTTGTAACTTGGGAGGTTGTAGAAGCTAAAGGCTTGTTTTTGGTGTAGTTATATTTGCGTTACATGTAAATTCAAGCCAAGGGCTTGATGTGTTTAAAGTTAGAACTCTCTATTTTTGTAACCAAGTGTTGGCTTGGAAAGTTGTAAGCCCGTAAGGCATTTACTTTTATTGTCAACATGTAATGCTTTTGTAATGAATACTCTGATAAATAGAATTATGCTTTATTCTCTTATGTCTATGGATGTCGTGAATGCGGGTTTATATGTATTATTTTGAGGGTGTTACAACTCATAGGGGCGGGTTCGGGTCATGATAGAGTGGTATCAGAGCACGAGTTAATAACTCACACACTTGTCCAAATGAGCAATAAGCATCCAGTAAAGATCTAGGATGCATTCATGTGATAAATGTAAATTTGAAAGCATCGAGAATACGCTTAAATGTTTAAATATGAACGATTATGTGTTATAAGTTGTGGTTACTTGCATTGCAAATTATTTGAATACGTATGCTCTTTAGTATATGCATACCTGTGAATCTTTTGTATAAAGTATAATGCAAGTCTAATCAGATGGTGAGAATAAGAGGTGATGAGATAGAGGAGTCTTCTACTGCCAAAATGGATAGAATGGAAAGATTGCTTCAGGAAATGGCAGAAACATTGAGGCAACAACAACAGTGGCAACAACAGCGGCAACAATCGCATCCTCCACATCCACCTCCGGCACCTCTTGTGCCAGACTTACAGGATGATGACCGGATAATAGCTCTCACCAAAGAGTTTAAGAAAATGAAACCACCACAATTTCATGGGGGATTAGATCCGTTAAAAGCCGAAGCATGGTTTCTCAGCATTGAAAAGCTGTTTGAGGTGTTTCCTTGTTCAGAGACACAGAAATTACTTCTGGCCACCTTTACGCTAGAAGACGAAGCAAGAAGATGGTCGATGTTAATGCGTGAGAATAATAAGGACATTGACTAGGCGAAATTCCTAGAAGTTTTCTATGATAAGTACTTCCCTCAATGTATTCGTGACAGGAAAGTATCGGAGTTCATGGAACTTAAACAAGACAGCATGACAGTGGCTGAGTATGAAGCCAAATTCACTGAGTTGGCCAGGTTTGCACCACATGTGATCGATACCGACTACAAGAAAGCTAGACATTTTGAAGGTGGGCTTCGAAGTGACATTCTGGAAAGGGTAAATGTCCTGAAGCTGGAAACCTATATTGGGGTGCTAGACCAGGCCATAATGTCAGAAGCTAACATAGCTAGACAGACCAAACCAATGACAGATTGGAAAGGTAGTAAGAGGTAGGGGTTCTTTTCGAAGAAGAAATTTTTGAAGAAGCAGAATACGGGCTCTTCGAGTACTTCTAATCCTTCTCGAGATACATCCCCAATGTGTAATATTTGTAGTAAAAGGCATCGTGGGGTTTGTTACCGTGTGTCAGGAGCCTGTTTTAAATGTGGTAAACAAAGGCATATGGCTAGAGATTGTAATCAAAACAGTGGAAAGCTAGCTGCTAGCTCAACTGCATCAATCCCAAAGCCGGGAAATACTATGAGACCTACTACCACCGGGGATACCGTGAGGCAAGGGAGAGTTTTCGCCCTTATTCCGGGCGATACACGGAATGCTATCGCAGTTGTCTCAGGTACTATTTCTATATGTAATCAGGATGCTTTTGTGTTAATTGACTCCGGATCAAAACACTCTCTTTCGTAACATGTGCATTTGCATCTAGACTGAGTAGACCTCTAGAATTATTGCCATATCTGCTATATGTACCTGCTCCATCCAGGGAATCTGTATTGTGTGAATCTATATATTGTTTTTGTGACATGCGAATTGGGAATGCTATTTTGTAAGTGGATTTGTTGCCCTTGAACTTTAGGCACTTTGATATAATTCTGGGCATGGATTGGTTAACTAAATATTGTGCCACCATTGATTCTGTGACAAAAACAGGTTGTGTTTAGACCACCAGAACAAGAAAAAATTATGTTTGTGGGTAACGGGGTAGTACCTCCACCTTACTTAATATCTGCAATGAAGGCATGTAAACTGATCAGGAAAGGGTGCCAGGGTTATTTGTGTTATGTGTTGACTGAACATTCTGTAAATGTTGAATTGAACAGTATCCTTATTGTTAGAGAATTTCCAAATGTGTTTCCAAATGAATTACCAGGGGAATTGGTGGATAAGGAGATAGAGTTTACAATTGAGATTATGCCAGGCACCCAGCCTATTTCTAAAACTCCCTACAGAATGGCTACTGTTGAAATGAAAGAACTAAAAGAACAGTTGCAAGACCTGCTTGATAAAGGGTTTGTCTGACCTAGTACTTCACCATGGGGTGCACCAGTGTCATTTATGAAAAAAAAAAGATGGAACCTTGCGTTTGTGCATCGACTATAGAGAATTGAACAAGGTAACAATAAAGAATAAATACCCCCTACCCCGTATTGATGACCTATTTGACCAGTTGCAAGGATCACAAGTGTTTTCCAAAATTGATTTGAGATCCGGGTACCACCAGTTGAAAGTAAAGGCAGAAGATGTTGAGAAAACCGCATTCAGAATGAGGTATGGTCATTTTGAATTTCTTGTTATGCCATTTGGGGTAACTAATGCTCCAGCAGCGTTTATGGACTTAATAAACCAAATTTTTAAAACCTACCTTGATGAATTTGTTGTTGTTTTTATTGATGACAATTTGATATACTCCAAGAATAGACTTGAACATGAACATCATTTGAGAACTGTCCTGCAAACACTTAGAAAAAAGAATTTATTTGCTAAACTAAAAAAGTGTGAGTTTTGGTTGGATGAAGTTATTTTCTTAGGGCATGTTATCAACAAAGAGGGGATTTCAGTAGACCCACAGAAAATAGAGGCAATTGTGAATTGGCCTACACCGACAAATGTGACAGAGGTCCGCAGTTTCATGGGCTTAGTCGGGCATTACAGGAGGTTTGTGAAAGACTTTTCAAGGATAGCTGTACCTCTTACCCAATTGACACGCAAAAGGCAACCATTTGAATGGAATGACGAAAGAGAATCTGCCTTTCATGAACTGAAAACGAGACTGACCACTGCACCAGTATTGACATTGCCCACAGGTACGGAAAAACTTTGTAATTTTCAGTGATGCATCTTATAAAGGTCTGGGTTGTGTACTAATGCAGAACGGAAAGGTAATTGCCTACGCCTCTCGACAGTTGAGACCACATGAGAAGAACTACCCGACACATGATTTAGAATTGGCCACAGTTGTTTTTGCTTTGAAAATCTGGCGGCATTATTTGTATGGGGCAAAGTGTGAAGTCTACACGGATCACAAAAGTCTGAAATACTTCTTTACGCAGTAGGAGTTGAACATGCGACTAAGGAGATGGCTTGAATTGATAAAGGATTATGATCTTGAAATTCAGTATCACCCCGGGAAAGCTAATACAGTTGCTAATGCCTTAAGCAGAAAATCAATGGAAAATTTGGCTTGTTTGCTTACTGAACAGAAAGAGATCTTGCAAGATTTTGAGAAGTTTGAAATTGAAGTGGTATTATGTGAACAGGGCGGATTGATAGCCGCTATTTCAGCCGAACCGGCAATCATTGATGAGATTAAACAGAAACAAGAAGAGGATGAATTCCTCAAGAAAGTGATTGATGAATTTGAGACAAGTCCGAAAGCAAAGTGCAGCATTGAAGGCGAAGTGTTGAGATTTCGAAACCGAATGTGTATCCTAGATATTCCGGAACTGAAGAAAAGGGTTTTAGATGAAGCCCACAAATCAGTGTTTGCTATGCTTTCAGGCAATAACAAAATGTATCGGGATTTAAAACAAAGCTATTGGTGGCCTAAAATGAAGAAAGAAATTGCAGAATATGTGTCCAAGTGCCTTCAATGTCAGCAAGTTAAAGCTGAACATCAGAAATCGGGCAGTCTACTTCAACCTCTCCCTATTTCTGAATGGAAGTGAGAGCATGTGACTATGGATTTTGTTATTGGTCTACCTTGGACTCCTCGAGGTATGGATTCTATTTGGGTTGTAGTTGATAGACTGACTAAATCTGCACATTTTCTACCTGTTAGAACTACATTTCATGCTTACAGACTGGCTACTATATATGTTGATGAGATTGTCCATTTACACGGAGTTCTGGTATCTATTGTGTCGGATAGAGATCCGAAATTTGTATCTACATTGTGGAAGAGTTTACAGAAAGCTATGGGGACAGAATTGAGGTTTAGTACCACATTCCATCCCCAGACAGATGGGCAATCAGAACAGACTATACAGACGTTAGAGGATATGCTAAGAATGTGTACCTTAGATTTTCAGGGGAGTTGGGAAGACTATTTGCCACTAGCAGAATTTGCATACAATAACAGCTTCCACTCCAGCATCGGTATGGCACCATACGAGGCTTTGTATGGTAGAAGGTGTAGATCACCAATTTGTTGGACAGAAGTCGGGGATAGAGCTTTACTTGGGCCTGAAATTGTACAAGACACTTCTGAGAAGATCAAAACTATTCAGCAAAGGCTTAAAACAGCTCAGGACCGACAAAAGAATTATGCAGATGTTCGAAGAAGACCTCTCGAGTATGAGGATGGTGACCATGTGTTCATCCATGTGACTTTGATGAATGGCCAAGTCAGGTTTGGAAAGAAGGGTAAGTTGTCGCCCCGTTACATTGGGCCGTTTCAAATTCTGGAAAGGCTTGGTCCAGTTGCTTATCGAGTTGCTTTGCCAGCAGGATTCGAACAAATCCATAATGTGTTTCATGTATCAATGTTGAGGGGTTATCTTCGAGATCTGTTTCATGTGATTGATTATCACCGGGTAGCTCTTAATGAAAATATGGAGTACGCCGAGTGGCCGGAACGAATCATTAACCAGCAGGTGAAATAATTGAGAAGCAAGTCCATCCCAATGGTGAAAGTGGAATGGAAAGAACACTATGGGACGGATGCCACGTGGGAAAAAAAGGATGACATGCGACTACGCTTTCCACATTTTTTTCCCGACGAAGGTAAAATAACTTTGGAGGACCAAACTTCCTAAAGGGGGGAAGACTGTGATAACCCTGCTCCGTATTATGCTAATTAATATTAATTGTGATTATGATTATGTGTTTGATATGATTTTTGAGTGCCATTTATGTGAATATATGTGGTTTTGAATTTCTATCTATTCACCGTAGGAATATCTGTTCAACTTACTGTTATAAACTGAAAATTGAAGGCCCTATCGGCCACAGAAACCGAAATGGACTACACCATTGTGATTAGCGTAATTTTTAGAGCCCACGGTGAAATTTAATTGAAAATTTATTCATATCAAAATAATTAGATTCAGAACGATTAATTAAGTGCCATTAATTAGCTATAATCAAATTGGATTAAAGAAACCTATATAAAGAACCCAACTACACTTAAGCTCACTCTTTTGAGCTCAAAAAATTTGAATTTGCTCTCTAGAGAGAGAGAGAAGGGCCAATCTTGAAGATCTTGCTAAGGAGCTCAAGCTTTGAAGGGCTAGGCTCAAGTATTTGCTACTATTTGGAAGATTGAAGCTCTAGGTGAGCATTTGAGCATGAATTCATGAGTATAAGTTTGTAAATTTGTGCATTCAAGCTAGTTTGGTAATCAAGAACATGAATTGAAATGAAATTGAAGAGTTTAAGGCTTGTATGTGCATGCATGTAAGAATTTTCCATGAAGTTGTATAATTGAGCATGAAAAATATGATCCATGTAGAGTTGTGGTTAAAATTCATGCTTTTGATCATCATTTGTATCATCTAAGTTGAAAATGGAAGTTGTAGTTCACATGCAAATGCAATTCATAGAAGCATGAGTGTTAGATGCAAGAAATTGAAGTATTGGTGATGGGTTTGATATGAATCGTGTGTGTATGTAAGTAATTCATGGAAATTAAGCTTCATGATGTTGTAATCTAGCATTTGTATCATGTTAGAAGGTTTACATGTGAAGTATAGGTCGTGGTATGCAAGTTATTTGAGTTTGAATGTAAGTTTGAGCCTCAAGAATAGTTCTGGAAAACCTAGAATTCATGATGTCCGCTCAAGCGAGGGAACCGCCGCTCGAGCGTAAAATGCGAGCTCCCAGTATTTTTGTAGACATTGATGTCTGCTCGAGTGGGGATATTCACGCTCGAGCGGGGAGCCATGTAGTATGCTCGAGTGTAATAATGATGTAACCAGTACTTTTGCAGACCACGAGGATCCGCTTGAGCGGCGGAACCTACGCTCGAGCGGGGACCCCTGTTTCAGAAATTTTGCAAAGGTGTTCTGTGTTTCTTTTTTTGTTCTCTTTCATTTCTGAGCACTCCTAGGCATGCATTAAGCATTGTAAATGAGTTAAAAGGATGAGAACGAAGCCTAAGAGGAATATGTGGATTAAGAACGGAATGAATCGTTTGTGACCCATTATGTGTTATGTAATGTGTAGGGTCAAGCTCCAGGGCAAATCATCTAGCTGATCACTATGAGTAATATCTTATTAAAGATACTTTGAAGTATGTTAATTGCTTATTATAAGTCCAATGAGTTTGTTAATTTGAATTGTGGACAAATGTTTGTTATGCCATGTGACTACGGGCCAAAGGGCGTCGGATACAAATGAATGGGCCAGAGGCCGTTGGATATGAATGAATGGCCAATGAATGGGCCAGAGGCCATTGGATGTGAATGAATGGCCAATGAATGGGCCAGAGGCCGTTGGATGTGAATGAATGGCCAATGAATGGGCCAGAGGCTGTTGGACATGAATGATTGAGCCAAAGGCCATTTGATATACATGGATGAATTAGGCTCGAGGCCGCTCGTTTAAGAACAAAGTAGGCCAGAGACCGATTTATATGTCCAGGCTTGAATCGCCTAATGTGCTGAATAATACACGAAGTAAACTACTAAATGGGCTCAAGGTCGTTTGATATATGTGAATCTCATTTGTGTACTTTCTTTATTTGATATTATTCACTGAACTTTCGCTCACGTTCATTCATGTGTGTGTAGGTGAGCCAAGGGATGTCAAAACCCAGCCTCGGTGAAATATGTGGGAAACAGTCAAGGTTTTGAAGAGTCAGCCCAACGTCTCACGCACGAAAATTGTCTTCGCCTCTTTTGTTCTTTTGTTATAGTTTTGTTATGTTGGCAAAAACATCGGATCACTTTTGTATATAAACTTTGGGTTTGACTGACTTAGACTTGAATGATCTTGTATGTACAGTTTATATGTTAACTTCCCTTTGATATGAGTTATTAACGAATACTTATGTGAAATGTTATGATGTGCATATAAGCATAGCTCTATGGACAAAGTTTTAAATTTTGCTTCCGTTTGGCCCCTTTACTCTGATGAGTTATGTCTGGTTTGGTTTGAGGCCATAGGTAATCTCTTGATTACTGGCCGGTTATGTCCCTAACCCATAGGGGCGGGTTCGGGTCATGATAATCACGCAATAAATTGCGACTATTGATGGCTTGCGAATCAAGCATACCCCTCCTTTGACCTATCTGATGATAAAGAGAGGCAAGATGGACAAACATCCCGTGAGAATGCTCTATTTGTGCTCTGTTTGTTTTCTGTTCCAGCAGGAGAAACCCTGGCTGACAGGCCACCTTTACCGTACGGCACTGGCCACCACTTCTGGCCTGCCGATCACCTTTTCTGGCTTGCTGGCCACCTTTTTCAGTCAGGCAGTACTACTTTCTTCACAAAGCAGAGAAGAGGCTGAGGTGCAAAACAAAGCAGAAGCATTTTCAAGGAAGAAATTCATGTCCATGCATAAGCCATTTCCTTACTCCTCGGGACCCATTAGCTAATTAATTAATTTGTATTAATTAATTAGATTGTGTTGTAACTATTTAATCAGCTAGAATAGTTAGTTAAATTTGGTGTAGTTAAGTAGCTTAGCTAATTCATTTATTCGGACCCTCTTGTGCGAGGGCCAATTTCTACTAATTGGCCAATGTAGTTAATTTATTTCATTTGGTTTGTAATAATTAGTTAATTAACTTAGCTAATTCATTTATTCGGACCCTCCTGCGTGAGGGCAACAATTGATAATGTGTATGTCTTCCAGTCCCATGTCTTTCTTCTTTTTATTTACCTGCTTTAATGGATTGCATATTACATCATATTTTGTTTACCGTTTTCCATGCTTTTCATCCATTTGTTTTGCACATATGATGTTCGGCTCATCATACTAATCAAATGTCAATTTCAAATTCCTTGCTTGGATATGTGCTTTATCATATGCTTTGAATTCACTCACATGTCATGTTAGTAGCCGAGCCTAGTAGTTGCATTGTGTATGTGTTGCATTAGCCATTTGCATCGTTAGGATCATGTATTTCTCTAACTATTTTCTCTCTTTTTGCTCGCCTCGGAAATTGGGGTAATCCTTATTGCTTTAGCATATTGTATAAGTGTGATTGTTGCCATGTCGAGCATGATTACCATGAGGCTATGTGCTTAAGTGCTATATCTGTTTGAATGTCTATGGATGAAGGTTAATTGCTTGAATTGGAATACATTGATTAATGTTCATACAAACTCACTTTTTTCGAGTGGCGTGTATTCAAAACAATTTCCAAACATACATGAAATTAAATATTTCAATTTTTGCAAATTAGTCTATACATGTGTGCAACACATAGTAATGATAGTCTAATAATCCAAACAAGAGCATATAGTGTAAATAAAAAATAATATCATGATTAGTAGAGGCCGATCTTTAATCAAGTGAGTGTGGTGCACAATCCATGACCTTCCCCTCTCATATCGAAGTTCCCGAGCCAAGACACTTTGGTGATAACGGATATGTAGCCTTTGGCACGAGTCATAGGTTTCCTAAATTTTTCAAAAATATTTAGGTGACAACTCTATATCTGGTAATGTAGTCCATTTTTGACATTTTTTATTCAAAATCGATTTTCCAAAGGATTTGTCAGATTTGGACTCATTAGTGTTTATCTATTTTGCATTGCACTTGTGATCTCAGATTCAAAACCACGGGAGTCCAAACTGTGAGGCTAATCGTATCCGAAAGGAGCACGAAAAGTAAGCCACAACCGCCACTTTTGCAAGACACCCCTACATTCATAGGAAATTATAAGAAGGCATGCAGCCTTTCCATAATTCATATGGAGTCTTGTCTACTTTCTTTCGAGGTATTCTATTTAAAAAGTAATTCGCGGAGAGAATTGCTTCCCCTCACAAATTTTGTGGCAAGGTCGACATTAATAAAAATAAGTATAGTTTTTCTTTCCAAATCCAGCCTCATTGTAGTTTTGCAGTGCTTCTATTGCTTCAGTCTGAAATTCGAAGTTGCTGCCGGCTGGTCAGCTCGGCAAAGTAGGTTGGCAGGATTAACTAACTTTTTAAAAATGTTTGACCAAGCTGGTCAGCTCGGTAAAGTGACTGGGCAAGGTTGACTAATTTTTTGAAAAAGTTTGATCGAGCTTGTTAGCTTGCAAAGTGGATTGGCAAGATTGACTAGCTCTTTAGGAAATCTTTGCCCGTCTGGTTAGCTCGGCAAAGTAGGTTGGCAAGATTGAACAACTTTTTGAAAATCTTTGATCGAGCCAGTTAGCTCGGAAAAATAGGTTGGCAGGATGGACCAACTTTTTGAAAAACTTTTATTGAGCTGGTTAGCTCAGCAAAGTGAGTTGGTAGGATTAACCAACTATTTGGGAAATCTTTGCCCGACTAGGTAGCTCGGCAAAGTAGGTTGGCAGGATTAACCAACTATTTGAAAAATCTTTGCCCGGCTGGTTAGCTTGGCAAAGTAGGTTGGTAGGATAGACCAACTTATTGAAAATATTTTCCTGGTTGGTTAGCTTAGCAAAGTTGGTTGGTAGAATTGACCACCTTCCAGAATTCTTTGATCGAGCTAGTTAGCTTGGCAAAAAGCAGGATTGACTAACTTCTTGGAAATCTTAGCCGAGATGGTTAGCTCGGCAAAGCATGCATTTAAACTTGATCGAAATATGAACAAAAAGTTGTAATTTTCATTAAATGTGAAAGTCGTCTACAAAGGAGGTGTAAGTAGCCTGGTTACATGGAAAAAGAAAAGGAAAAAAATAAAAGAAACAAAAGAAAAACTAGAAGCAATTTATATCTCGTTCACATGGCAAGATCATCTAGCTTGGTTGAGGCGCCAATTCCATCTAGATTCAGCGCGGCACGAACACCATCTTCAATGGTTAGATTGGTGGCATCTTCATCAATGGTGATGCTCGACTGAATTTGGCTGGTCACTTCTGGCAAGCTAGAGGAGTTGGCTGGCATGTTGAATCAATAGCAGCCAAGGTAGGTGTGTCGGTCGCCAGGCTGTCCTCATCTACCTTAGCCATTTGCATCGTTAGGATCATGTATTTCTCTAACTATTTTCTGAATGAAATGAGGAGGTGGATTCAGAAAAACTTCTAAGTCAGGTGCTTGGCCGAGCTTCTCTATCGCAACCTTCTAACTACACTTGAAGAAGATATCAATTGTTGCCTCACATTGTTGAACATAAGCTCGTTCGCCTTCAGGGTAGCCTCGGTCCTCAGCATCCTCCATCTTCTTCTTGAGCACTTTGTTCTTGGCTTCTTTGGTGTCCTTGAGCTTCTTTAGCTCGCGCAAATACCTATTCTTCTTTTCAACCAGGGCCTTCTACTTGTCTTCCTCAACCGTGTGTACTTTCTTTGCCAGCTGGTCCCGCGCAGTGCTTCCCTTGGCCAGCTTTGCCTTCAGCTCTTTTAGCTTGGTGTCCTTGGTAGCATTTTCTACAATGGTTGCTTTGGCAGCCCTCCTCAAATCGAGCATGCATTGGTGTGCTACTTGATTCTTTTGGACGCCCTACAAAGCACACTGGAGATTAGGAAGACTGAACAAAAAGATGGTAAGAGAATGAGTGAATGTGTATCACTCACCAGAGCCAATAACTTGGTAGTCGACTAGATTGCCTTCAGCTCGGTCAACTACTCATGCCTTTCCATGCTGGCAGGAAGGTAAAGACTTCTGGCCAGATTTAAGGCCAAATTATGATCCTTGTTAGCATATACCGAGTCTTCAGTGGTCACAACTCGACCCCTGTAGGTCAAAGCTGGTGCCCACACTAGGGAGATGGATAGGGTAGCCCACTCGGTCTAGCTTCCCTCTAAAGGTGTTTCAAGGTCAAGAAGCTCAGTAGTTTGCTGCTCAGTGTCATCTTTGTCCACCAGATGCTACTAAGTGGGCGTAGTTCGGGCCATTTTGTTAGGCCAAGATGAGAAAGCCCTAGCTATTGGCAGGGCAACCACGGCCGACTTCTTTTGTTCAGCGGGACGCTACTCAAACTGAGCATCAGCAGGCACCATGGAGGTTTACTCGGTGGTTAGGGCTCATACTACTCTCTTACTAGCAATGTATTGCTCCTCGGTCAAGGAAATGAGATTGATCTCAAGTAGGCTGGGATCTGGATCAGGCGATGGCTCTAGGAGAAAGTTTGTCACTTTGCTCTTTCGTTTGCTGCTGTATCGATAGGTCGGCTTAAAGCTAAGTAGATTGGTCCAATCCTGTTGTCTATATTTCAGTGCGGCGTAAAGATCATCTTGGTTTGCATATGCATACTTCTCCTTTAGAAGGTTTAGATCTGCAAAAAGTAAAAAATCAAAATGGATTAGCGGTTATCTCGGAGTTGGGGCATCAAAATGACTAAAATAAGATAAGTAAAATCGTGCTACTTATACCAGCTATCCCTTTATTATAGTTAATGTCGTAGCCTGGTACCAGGGCCTCTTGGTCCTCATAATTGCTAGAATGCCAGAGAAAGTCATTGTCATGCAAGTCTTTATCGGGTGTTCTCTTGACGATTTTCTCTCGACCTCTTTTCACCTTCAGGTAGTAGCACCAACCGTTGTTGCTTTAACCTAGAGAATATTGGTGGAATATCTCGGCCAGCCCTAGGTTGAGACCTAGGCGATGATTTAACTTGGCTATACCGTTGATGATTCAGTATGTGTTGGTGGAAAGATGGGTTGGGCAAAGCTTAGTCTGCCTAAGGAATTCGCAAATTAAAAAACATAGACCTCCCTTAACGATGGATAGCACGGAAAAGGGGCAAAACCTAGTTTTTCCCTACGAGATGGTATCTTGTTTAGCTAAAGAGAGGCGCACATCATTGGGGATGTTGTACTCTCAGCGAAATTAACCTATGGCGCTAGGAGAGCTAACCAAACAGCGATACTTGCCCATGAGTGTGGATTTTAAGTTAACAATTTAGCAGTTTTGCTCAACCACACAGGACGGCTGCAACCTTTCATGTGTTTGTTTTGGCCAAATTTCATCGCCAAGGGGCAATTGTGATGGTGTATCTAACAAAGCCTAATGGAGTCTGTACGGTCAAAAATGAATTATGTTATGCTCAAGCGATTGACCGAGCTAAGACAGTAGTGTAGATCGTGTGGATTGTGATAAAACTTTAACGGGTGGCTTGGTAGGAAAAATGTGTAAGTGTCGTTTTAGCTTGGTCATTGACCTAGAGGTGTTAGTTCGGTCTCACTTGCGAGCAAAGAATGAGCTCGGTTCTAGGTCCGAGCAAGGTTACAGCTCGATGGTTATTAGAGGCAAAGCCTGGTCCTCACCAAAAGGCATGGTTTTAGATCTGTCCAGGATACAGACAACGTTTTGAGCTCAGTCGAGGTGACAAGCAAAATCTTAGCTTGATGGGCTTCACTAAGAGCATTGCAAATTGGTTCCAATGTAATTTTGGATCAAAATTATAGTGTATGATTGGTTTTGGTCCCATTTGTTTGGAGTTTATCTTGGCATATGGAGTTTTAAGGGTAATCATAGACCCTGAAGTCTAGTTCCAAAACTAATTTTGCCTAAATTCCAATGGTTTTAAGTATTAAAATGCTAATCGTAGACATGGATAGTGGTTTAACCATACGAAAGTGAAAAAAACATGAAGAACAGTGCGAATATCTATGGAAAAATGTTGAGTTCGAAGAACTTACAGATTCGAGGGTTGAATCAGGTTCCAATCGTTAAAAATGCATTTTCGAGTGGTTACGAGCTCACTGTTGCACTGGAGGTGCTTCGATCTGAGACGGAAATGAAGGAATCTGAAGGATTGAGGTTCTAAATTTAGAGTCACAAATAGAGAAAGATGAACAGTAATAGAATTGGATGTATACGCATGGGTAATATATATGCATAAGATGGAAAGGCAAGACGTTTTGATTTTTTGGCCAGTGCGTGATAGCTATGACAATGCACGGGCGCAATGGTGACCAGCTACGTGTCCCAAAAAGGACATTTGTCAGCGTGGTTGGTGAACGTGATGTAAGGCTGATTAGACTGAACTAGAGTAGTATAGCTTGGCTTGACAAGATAATCACAATCATGAGCTGTAGATGGAATTAAGGGGTAATTGAGAGGGTAATTTGTGTAGCCAAATTGGACCGAGCTAGGTAGAAAAGACTTTATAGCTTAGGCCGAGTTAAACTCAAGAACTAACATGGTGTTGGGCCGAACAAAGGGTAAACTGGTCGAAGACAGTTGATCGGACTAATAAAAGCCTAGCAACTTCTTAATGGCGGTCAAAGCATTGACTGAGCTATAATGGAAGACGGTCAAACAGAACTATGAATGAGGTTCTGATCGAGTTGCATGACGGGCTGTGCTATATTAGCATAATGGCATGCCGTGTAAGCCTAGGACGACAGTACGTATTGCTCTGTATTATCAGTGGCAGAAAGAGTAAAATTAGCTTGGTCAATTGCGTTGATCGAGCAAGGAGTTGAACCATCTCAGTTGGTTTGTAATGAGGATGGTGTCAAAGGATAAGCATTATCCTTAGGAATGGAATTCCTATGAGGACTCTACAAAGGAGAGTTAGAGTTCTACTAGAATTGTGTCATGCTGAGTCTACAAAAGCTCAAACCAAACTTTCATCCAGGTACTGCAATTCATACTCCCAAATTCACAGAGCTTTTCTATCCTTAGTTTACTTGCTAACTTAGGCATCGGAGGGATTTTTGGCACACACCCGTCGGCTAGCTCACATTTGTGATCTCAGGTATTACGATGACATTTGGAGGAGCGCAAGCTTGATCAATAGGATTATACGAGTGAAGATTATTTTGTGCTCGTACAATGTTTATATGTTAAAACCCTTAACCCTATAGGGATGATGGTATGTGAAGAATATTTTGTTTTTTTAATTATGAAATTTTTGAATTGGTAGAATACACCCTATGAAATATTATAAGAAATGAGTCTTATTTACTGAGAGGATATTATTGAAATATAAATTTAATCTGTTAATAGTGTATACTGAGAATATTAGTACTGTGCAAATAGAATCACCCAAAGAAATATTATAAGAAAGGAATCTTATTTACTTATAATTCTCTAGTTTGCCCTCTGTGTTAATTTAGTATTTGTAATTTTAATTGTATCAATTTTATTTTTGAAATTTTTACATTTAGACTATGTAATCCGATTAATAGCATTTTTTTTTTTAGAATTTGAACTAAAATCAAAGGGCAAAATAGTTCATCAACTTTGCACTCATAGGTTTTATAATTTGTCACTTGTGTTAATTTGGTATTTGCAGTTTTAATTGTATCATTCTACCCTTAAATTTAGCAAATTTAGACAATTTAATCAAATTGAAAACGTCCTTTTAAAAATTTAATCAAAACTAAGGTGTAAAACAGTATATCCACTCTTCTCAAAGTGATTGAGAAATTAATATTTAATTTGAAATGATTCATTCTCTTTTGAATGAAAGATTTTATTCTTGATTTCCGTTCAATTTTTGAATAGTTGTTATCAATTTGACTAAATTGACACAATTTGAAAAATTAGAAGGCACAATCGATACAATTAAAACTACTGCTATCAAATTGACAAATGACCACTTCCAGGAACATGCATACAATTTATCCAAATATCCAAATAGTATTAATTGTAACCAAGAAATTATTAGAGCATTGAACAAGCCATGATACACTGACATCCTAGCTAAAATATGAAACCATATATATGAAGTTCTAAGAAGTTCAAACATAGAAGTAACAATTAATGACAAGGCATAAAGCATCAAATACAATTCACTCCACCAGAAGATAATATTATGATTAGAGACAAATCCTCATAGAGAAAGCAATGGTCCTGCTGCTTCACATTCAACATATCTCTTACCTGCAAAAAGCATTTCAACAACTCTTTAGTCAGCTAGAAAATATAGTGAACATTTGATCAAGGGGATATGTCCATTTTAATCTGATCTCTCGGGTCTGTTTATATTTATTCGAGTGGGGGTGGATTTTACATACTCGACATTTATGTAAGGTGGGAGTAGATTATATTTTGATCATCTGTAATCAGGGTGGAGCGGGGGTGGATATCATCTTCCCCGAGCCAAACCCGACCCAATATAATTAATAATATATAGATAAATAATATATATGTATGTACATAATATAATTAGATGTAACAAAATAATATTAAAAGGGATAAATTATGAACATACACTACAAGAATTAACACTTTTGGCAACAAAAAAATTGGTCGCTAAAAGTCAATTTTTGGTCGGCAAAAGTTATCCGCGACCAATTTTTTTGGTCGCTACTTTGGTCGCCAATTGAGGGTCGGCAAAAGTAATTCGCGACCAAAATTGTGGTTGGTCGGCAAAAGTTGGATTTCGCGACTAAATTTTTAGTCGCTAAATGTTTAATTACCGCGACTAATTTATTTTGTCGCCAAAACACTTTGGTCGCGAAAAGTGATATTTTCGCGACCAAAAAGTTTGGCCGCCAATTATCACATTCAACGACCAAAAAGTTTGGTCGCCAATCGTGACATTCCGCGACCAAAAAATTTGGTTGCCAATTGTGACATTCTGCAACCAAAATTTGTTTGGTCGCCAATTGTGACATTTCGCGACCAAAAACTTTGGTCGCCAATTGTGACATTCTGACGTTTATCATCGACTAGAGAAACAATTTCTTCACACATGACTGCAAATTTGGTACAACTGAGTTATGGTTGATGGGGAGGCCCCTACCAGAGTGTAATGCTGTTCGAGCTAAGTCTGCCAAATGAAAATGGAGTCAGATTTTGTACTAGACAGTTCATCCTCAGAGAGTATGTCTTGGTTTGATGACTAAGACAATGATACATGAATATTTACCCCCCTTTCTTTTTACCTCCTACGTACGAACCATATGTATAAATATAGGACCTATCATATCTATAAAATAATAAGATCCACCATTATTTTTCAACGGATCATGCTAATGACAAATTAATGTGTAGTCTAGATTTTTGCAGTGTTTGTGGCGGGCTTCATCCCGTTCTTTTGAAGATCCTTCTCAATGTCAATCATATCACGTGGTAGTTCAATTCCCCGGAATAGCAGTTTCAGGTCGTCATCAACCTTGATTGGCACTCGAGGGTCATTTGGATAGGCTATGTCCTCTTGCGAGTCGAAGTTCGACAACAGCCAGATTTGACCAGCAGCTTTCAAAGCCTATGAAGAAAATACAAATTTTGCTCTAAAACTCCAAGAAAAACGAAAATTAAAGGTTATAATGCAAAGTCCATGCAAGTATTTGGCTATTATTTTAGGCGGTAACACAAACCTGTAGATCCTCCATGACAGTTGGGTATGCATCCTTGAGATCAATAACAGCAATGCCCTCTGGAAATTTACGTATTAGGATGAGTAGTTGATTCTTGTCCTTCAGAGCATGTTTGGACTGTAATCAAATAAAGACCAAGTAAATTCTCAGCACAAAGACAACTTTTTTTCGAAGCTTTTTGGGCAGGCACCTGTAACAATCTATGAACTCTTGGGGAAGACAGAGAAGTTCAATTGTCTGCCAGGGTTCCAGGTGAAAAGATTAGGATTTACCTTGTAAGCGAAGCACCTCCCATCATAGTTCACTTTTGGGTTATTCCTCAAACTGTCAAAGACAGCCTTGTTGGAATTAATGTCAACATAACATGCTTCATTTATTTGCTCTGGTGTAAAGGCTTGCCTTGTCTGCAGAACAAGAAACATAAATAATTAAGGTGTAATTAATCCCTTTCAAGTGAGCCTACAAAAAATGAGAGGACAAATCAACCAATGACTTCCCACATGCCCCTGCCTCGCACACTGGCATCCTGCAGGGGTAGGTGGGTTGTGCAGCAAGTATCAGCAGTAGGAATAAGTTCAAGGCTCACAGCATAAGAAGTATTGGAGGAACTATAAAACTTCTACAACCTCTATATTTTTTTGCTAAGTCTATAACATAACCTCTATATTTGAACACTGTAGATCTACCCAAAGAAATCTCACATTATCCAACCCCCAGCTGGATGAAAAATCTCGAGAGATAAATAATGCTCAATATGTAAAGAGCCCCAGAGAAATCGGTGTAACAAGTAGTGTCAGACTTGTCAGTGTTGGGAACCATAACCAGTTTCCTCTTAGCCAATATCATTGCTAACAACTGTTATGTTATGTGACTAAGCACTTTGCATCCTTATTGATGAAACTGATAGTTTTCATCTAACATGTCCAAAACATCAAAGGTAAATATAGAAATTTTCAACTTCTCAGGAAAGAACTTGTATAAAATCGATATTTTCAAGCACTTTCTACTTATCCATCCCCCCGTGATAGATTTAGTTACAACGTGTCCGTGAATGTTCTCACAGAGGCAGAATGTTCATAAGAAGTGGTATGAAAGAGCACCTACAAAAGGGAAAAGAAGAGATATCCAGACTTTGAAATGATGTTGAAGTGATGGAGGCTGAAGTTATTGAACTGAAAGCAAACTAAAACATCTTTAAACCAAGATCAAGATAAACAAATAAAGGCTGATGGACTTCCATTAATTTATTTTGCAGAAAATTTTAATGAGTTTCGATCATATGTAAGTCAACATTTTAAAAATAGAATGCATTACATAACCACGTGTGAGAAGCTTAAGCATGCATGTGGAACACTGTAAAATACCTAGTATGCAAAATTACCCAAAGGTAAAAGAAGCCAAGACTGCAAAAACTGCCCAATTAATAGATTTCAATGCAATTAGATAATGAGGCAGAAAAAAAATTAATGTGTAGTCTAGATTTTTTTTCTGTATTTTGGTATATAACTAGTCAATAGTCTTTCTTCACCAAGAGTGATCGATGGGGCGGCCCCTACCACCTTGCAACCAAGTTTCTATTTTGTCTTGGGTACTTGATGTTCTTGCTATTTTAAGGCAATTAGGTACGTTTATCATCGACTAGAGAAACAATTTCTTCACACATGACTGCAAATTTGGTACAACTGAGTTATGGTTGATGGGGAGGCCCCTACCAGAGTGTAATGCTGTTCGAGCTAAGTCTGCCAAATGAAAATGGAGTCAGATTTTGTACTAGACAGTTCATCCTCAGAGAGTATGTCTTGGTTTGATGACTAAGACAATGATACATGAATATTTACCCCCCTTTCTTTTTACCTCCTACGTACGAACCATATGTATAAATATAGGACCTATCATATCTATAAAATAATAAGATCCACCATTATTTTTCAACGGATCATGCTAATGACAAATTAATGTGTAGTCTAGATTTTTTTTCTGTATTTTGGTATATAACTAGTCAATAGTCTTTCTTCACCAAGAGTGATCGATGGGGCGGCCCCTACCACCTTGCAACCAAGTTTCTATTTTGTCTTGGGTACTTGATGTTCTTGCTATTTTAAGGCAATTAGGTACGTTTATCATCGACTAGAGAAACAATTTCTTCACACATGACTGCAAATTTGGTACAACTGAGTTATGGTTGATGGGGAGGCCCCTACCAGAGTGTAATGCTGTTCGAGCTAAGTCTGCCAAATGAAAATGGAGTCAGATTTTGTACTAGACAGTTCATCCTCAGAGAGTATGTCTTGGTTTGATGACTAAGACAATGATACATGAATATTTACCCCCCTTTCTTTTTACCTCCTACGTACGAACCATATGTATAAATATAGGACCTATCATATCTATAAAATAATAAGATCCACCATTATTTTTCAACGGATCATGCTAATGACAAATTAATGTGTAGTCTAGATTTTTGCAGTGTTTGTGGCGGGCTTCATCCCGTTCTTTTGAAGATCCTTCTCAATGTCAATCATATCACGTGGTAGTTCAATTCCCCGGAATAGCAGTTTCAGGTCGTCATCAACCTTGATTGGCACTCGAGGGTCATTTGGATAGGCTATGTCCTCTTGCGAGTCGAAGTTCGACAACAGCCAGATTTGACCAGCAGCTTTCAAAGCCTATGAAGAAAATACAAATTTTGCTCTAAAACTCCAAGAAAAACGAAAATTAAAGGTTATAATGCAAAGTCCATGCAAGTATTTGGCTATTATTTTAGGCGGTAACACAAACCTGTAGATCCTCCATGACAGTTGGGTATGCATCCTTGAGATCAATAACAGCAATGCCCTCTGGAAATTTACGTATTAGGATGAGTAGTTGATTCTTGTCCTTCAGAGCATGTTTGGACTGTAATCAAATAAAGACCAAGTAAATTCTCAGCACAAAGACAACTTTTTTTCGAAGCTTTTTGGGCAGGCACCTGTAACAATCTATGAACTCTTGGGGAAGACAGAGAAGTTCAATTGTCTGCCAGGGTTCCAGGTGAAAAGATTAGGATTTACCTTGTAAGCGAAGCACCTCCCATCATAGTTCACTTTTGGGTTATTCCTCAAACTGTCAAAGACAGCCTTGTTGGAATTAATGTCAACATAACATGCTTCATTTATTTGCTCTGGTGTAAAGGCTTGCCTTGTCTGCAGAACAAGAAACATAAATAATTAAGGTGTAATTAATCCCTTTCAAGTGAGCCTACAAAAAATGAGAGGACAAATCAACCAATGACTTCCCACATGCCCCTGCCTCGCACACTGGCATCCTGCAGGGGTAGGTGGGTTGTGCAGCAAGTATCAGCAGCATGAATAAGTTCAAGGCTCACAGCATAAGAAGTATTGGAGGAACTATAAAACTTCTACAACCTCTATATTTTTTTGCTAAGTCTATAACATAACCTCTATATTTGAACACTGTAGATCTACCCAAAGAAATCTCACATTATCCAACCCCCAGCTGGATGAAAAATCTCGAGAGATTAATAATGCTCAATATGTAAAGAGCCCCAGAGAAATCGGTGTAACAAGTAGTGTCAGATCTGGAGCACACACTGAAGCCAGACAGATCATGCGGACCACCAAAGGAAAAGAAAGAAGAAAAAAAAAAGAAAAGAAGAGGGACAGACCCACACTGCTGCCACATGTGTCGTGTATTGTATTTTTTGAAAATTGCCATGTCGGCGTGTCCGTGTCATATTCGTGTCGTGTCACGTATCCGTGTCCGTGTCCGTGCTTCTTAGATTATAACCATTCTTTTTACCACAAGAATGCTTACCAGAAAACATTTATCCCCAGATCCCATCTATTATTCATGAGTCAAGTGTTTAGCATGGAGGTATTAAAGCATTGAGTAGTCAGATTACTGTTTATTCTTCATGTATGCTATATCTGATTGTATCTGAGATTCACAAGATTGAAAGGACACGAATGGAGAGGATAATGATCCAATTATTTCAGTCTGAAACTATCTGGTGAACTTGTAGCTTATATAAATTTATGTATTTAAGACAATTCGACAGAATGAAAGACCAAAACATGCAAATCAAGATCACTACACATGATTATGAAAGAACACAATAAGCAGATCAGTTTAAAAACACAGTATGCTAAATAAACTCAAGGTTCCCGGCCCACATCTCACAGAAAACCTCATCTAGTTAAACATATCTTGCTAATTGCATACCTTGGTTGGATCTGAAGGCACAGCATATGCCTCTCCGATCATTTTAAAAAGTCTATCAGCATCCTCGTGCACTTCATCAGCTATTTCCTTCCAGAGTTGTCCATCATCTCCATTTCTTGCCAGGAATTAACCAACCTATATTAACATAAACTCATTAAAAAGAATGACAAGGATGACAGAGTGATAACAAACAACTGAAGAAATCCAAAGACCTTGTCTGGATGATGTCTCAGTGCTGCTTTCCGATATACCTTTTTTATTTTGGATGCTGCATCAGACGGTTTAATTCCCCTGTAATAAGAAATGACTTTAGAAGCTCACAATATTCAGAGACTTATTAGGTCACAATCACAATGGTAGCCTCAACGACTTCAATCTCACAAAAGTAACATGACAACTCCACTTGGATACAATAGGAAGAATCATCAGAGTAAGGGTTGAAAGAGATGGCAACATTCTAGATAAAACACAGAGTAGAAAGTTAATTCCAGATTTCTCCAGTATGTTCTAATTGTATGTGCTCATGTTTCTAAAAGAAAAATGAACTACTTGTCAAATTCACATGCATTACATATAGTTTGCATATTTTAGCACCATTTTTTGGGGGGAATTAAGTTATATAAGTAAAAGATCATTAACTAATGGTGCCAAAAGGGGCACAACCACTAATACATAGTACATGATATATATTGTACAAAAAGAAACTGTCATCATATGCAGATAACTGACTATAGGAATTAGAAAAAAAAAATTAGATTTAGGACCATCCCATGCTGCTGGTCCAGCTAGAATTAAATTTGTACACCTGACACTCAAGCCGAAAAACATGAGTTAATTACTAGATTTCTTTTTTATTTCAATAAAAAACTTACAAAGAAATGGTTGATTATGCAACATGTGCTTATATATTTTGTTTGTAACATCTTTCCAACACCAAACATCATTTGCAATTAACACGCATTAAAATATGATCTGAAAATGAATGAAAAGATAGACTTAAATAATGGGGCAGAATATGGAACTTTTCAAGCTAGATTCCAAAATGCTAAAATTCATCAAAAAGTGTGTGAAAATCAAATATGAAAAATGTAGATAGATCAGTCACAACTTAACGTAAACTACAAAAATAAAAATAAAAATACGAAATATCAATATGCAATCAAAATCTATGTAATAAATCAAGTTCCATAACAGAAATCCAAGTCCATGGAAATAAAATATATCATAAGGAAACACAAATGCAGAGGGCTTACAAAATGAGGTAATGATCCAAGGAGATTCCATGTTTAGCCTTTTCTTCCACTGAGGATACGTGACGACGAGCTTGTCTTAATTCTTTAACATTGCCGCCAGAGCCACACTGTTGAACCTTTTCTTGTGATTGCTTTTCAAGAAGAGAGATCAGTCTATGAAGGTCACTGGCTGCTTGTTCATAGTCTCTAATTGTTTCATGAAAGGTGGCTCTTCTAGAAACTGCCTGCATAAGAACTGGGCCAATCAGGCACAGAATTACCAATAAAGAGAAGCTTACAAAAGGAAGGGGTTTGGAAAGAATCCATGTAGAAAAGAGAAATTGATAATGCTCATAACTATTGCATTGTGAAAAAGCTACTTACCTAGCAGCTATTCATGAGTAAACATCAGCAGGTTTTTCTCCAGCAACCAAATTGACAGCAGTTGCTCCCAACTGAAAGAAAAAAATCCATCAGAGAAGCCAGAGAAAGGCAACAAAACAGGAAACAAATTTTTTTTTTTTGGGTCATGAATGGATAAAAAGTTTACATTTTTTCTTAGCTCCAATGAAATGAAAGATGACATTTCTCTGGCTATATTTCTCCATTTACTTTGTTTCTAACTGTTGCTAAATTTCGTAAAAGCAATGAATATTTAACGAACTTTCATAACCAATGGTCTCAGCTTCTTATACAGTTATTAAAAGCTTATGGGATTGTTGATTGATTGGTGAAGTGAACAAAAGCTTCAATGACCTTGGAAAATTGGAAAAAAGAGCTACTGAGCAAAGGAAAGATCCACACAGTTAAACTATTAATGAAAATTCATGGAGAAAATTTAGACTAGAACCAGTAGTACCCATTAAGCCTTAATTATTCACTATAGAGACAAGATAAAATAAAAAATAAAATCACTATATATAGATATCAAAAGATGCAAATAAAAATGCAACATAATTTGTCTGCGTGGTTTGGAAATTAAAAATTTCAAATTACCTGTTTGGCACTTCACTGATCAAGATACTCACAGTTTATGCTTCAGAGTGGGATAGTTTCGACTTCTAGCTGCAGCATCTGCTATTCACCTGGCAATGAGGTCAGTGCGATGGAAAATAACATTCATGTTTTTGTTAGGATTTATAAATCTGATTAAATCACAACCTCACAACTAGTAACACAATAATCTCCTCAGTCTTTTTGTCTCGGAGAAGCACATTACTGGCTCAAGATGCGAGGACTAAACACTAATGGTGAAACTTTAAATGCTGATAAAGTGGAACATGTCTCTCAATGTTCGTAAAATATAGGTGATTTACATTTGCAAGTGATAATTTTAGGACCACAAAGTCATAGAAGTTGATCAATGATCAAATCCATACCACCATTAATTGCTTGTTGAAGTTGATCAATGACCTAATTGTTTATTGATAAAAAAACATCCCAATCCAAGAATACATTGAACTGTGCTTGTGTGTGTATGTGATGTATAATGTATGGTTGAGAATAAAATCGAAGAGAATACATAAATATAATATCATACTGAAGATGGGCAGGTTTGCCACATTGAGCACAGGATAAGGTATCTGATCCACCAACCATCACTGCACAAATCAATTCATATCACAGAATTGATTAATTATTGACCAGTCATGAAAAAAAGGAACAGCTGAGCCAGTGCATATATTTTGCGAGAGTTCCTAACACCTTAATGAAAATCAAAATCAAAGAGAGATGAGAGAGGAGAGAGGAGAATCAACCAAAAAAAGGGAGCTAGTATAAACAAAATTTCTTACGTCAATAGCAGAATAAGTAGAGGTCCAACTTATCAACATTAGGTAAGTTCAGTCACCCTTATCTAAAACTTACAACAGCATATCCTATCAGAAAGGGCATTGCTTCATGTCTCAAACCACTCTTCGAGTAACCATTTCTCGAAAACCCCACATTATCTGATCGAAATTGTTATTTCTGTGAATGTAAAGCCAAAAAGTCCCTACTATCACCCCATTATATAATTAGGATATCCTTAGTTCATCATTAGCGGAAAAAATGGTTTTCATTGCTTGAACGGCTGGACAAATGACAGAATATTGGTGATTGAATATGGCTTTCCTAAATTTGATTCAGCTCCAAAGGTCAAAAGAAAATCAATGATAAACATTTGGAAAACCAAAATATTGGAAGCACATAGTAAATGAAGTTATGGACAAATTCTAACCCCATGCTACTCAAATCAACAAAATAACAATCGGTCCAAACAGACAACAAACCTGTTTGGTGCAGCTTTTTTCAAGCAGAAAGTTAACAATTACAAACCATAAGTTAAAAGCATTTCCTCCTCAACTTCGTAATTGTCAGTTTTTTCAGCTAATTTAAGTTGTTTTTGCCTCACATGTTGTATAACCAAACACTCTACAACAGATTCACAATGTAAAGAGGAAAAAAAACAAAAAGCAACCCCAATAAGCTTCACCAGGGGGGGACAAAGCAATCCAAATGACTAAATTAAGGCCATTCTAGTATTAAGTTAAATGCATTATCCTCAAGAAAGAACCGAAAAAGAAAGCCACATTAATGCTAGACAAGAGGCAAAAACAAGGAAAGACAGACAGAAAATCATGGTAATATCACTGCACAAATCAATTCATATCACAGAACAACGTTATTATATCACTGCACAAATCAATTCATATCACAGAACAACGTTATTATATCACTGCACAAATCAATTCATATCACAGAACAACGTTATTATATCACTGCACAAATCAATTCATATCACAGAACAACGTTATTATATCACTGCACAAATCAATTCATATCACAGAATTGATTAATTATTGACCAGTCATGAAAAAAAGGAACAGCTGAGCCAGTGCATATATTTTGCGAGAGTTCCTAACACCTTAATGAAAATCAAAATCAAAGAGAGATGAGAGAGGAGAGAGGAGAATCAACCAAAAAAAGGGAGCTAGTATAAACAAAATTTCTTACGTCAATAGCAGAATAAGTAGAGGTCCAACTTATCAACATTAGGTAAGTTCAGTCACCCTTATCTAAAACTTACAACAGCATATCCTATCAGAAAGGGCATTGCTTCATGTCTCAAACCACTCTTCGAGTAACCATTTCTCGAAAACCCCACATTATCTGATCGAAATTGTTATTTCTGTGAATGTAAAGCCAAAAAGTCCCTACTATCACCCCATTATATAATTAGGATATCCTTAGTTCATCATTAGAGGAAAAAATGGTTTTCATTGCTTGAATGGCTGGACAAAGGACAGAATATTGGTGATTGAATATGGCTTTCCTAAATTTGATTCAGCTCCAAAGGTCAAAAGAAAATCAATGATAAACATTTGGAAAACCAAAATATTGGAAGCACATAGTAAATGAAGTTATGGACAAATTCTAACCCCATGCTACTCAAATCAACAAAATAACAATCGGTCCAAACAGACAACAAACCTGTTTGGTGCAGCTTTTTTCAAGCAGAAAGTTAACAATCACAAACCATAAGTTAAAAGCATTTCCTCCTCAACTTCGTAATTGTCAGTTTTTTCAGCTAATTTAAGTTGTTTTTGGCTCACATGTTGTATAACCAAACACTCTACAACAGATTCACAATGTAAAGAGGAAAAAAAACAAAAAGCAACCCCAATAAGCTTCACCAGGGGGGGACAAAGCAATCCAAATGACTAAATTAAGGCCATTCTAGTATTAAGTTAAATGCATTATCCTCAAGAAAGAACCCAAAAAGAAAGCCACATTAATGCTAGACAAGAGGTAAAAACAAGGAAAGACAGACAGAAAATCATGGTAATTCTTTACTTTACCTTATCATTGACATTTGCATCTTTGAACCTCTGAGTGTAAATATACCGTCCCGGAAAAACAATATATTGCCAACCCCCAATCTACTCAAAATTACCAACAACAACATACCAGATCATAAGTTAAATAAACAAAAATCAAAATAATCACAAGGTTACTCAATTACAAAGGTAATAATACTAAAAACAGAAACATCCAAATAACATCAAAACAATCTAACTAGCATAGACAACAAGAATTGGTATCATATGGATAACCACAAAATTAACTCTGAAACACAAATTTCCAAAAATTTACATCTGGGTCATGACAAGATCACCCTAAAACTTACTCTAACGAGGTAATTAACAGTTTTAAAAATTGAGGCTCTATAGCACTTTAACGATTTTTTATACAAAATTAATAAATAGTTCGATTTTTTATTCAAAATTAATAAATAGTACACAGATAAACTTTATTCTCAGACTAAAGTTAAAACCAATCATATTTTTCTTGAAAAGTGTAACTTTTTTACTTGAATGTAAAAACTTAAGGGGAAACAAAGGTTTTATATGCTCAAAAGAACAAACAAAGGTTTTATATGCTCAAATGAATTATGAAAACCAGAGAAACTCACATTATCTTGATCAATTTCTGTGACCGTATCATCCAATTGAACATCACCTAGACCAAAGTCTCTGCAAGCCTATTGAAGCTCATCAATCGTTATATAATCACTACCATCCTTGTCAAAGAAAGAGAATGCTGCGATCAAATTCTCTTCTCTATCCATCTTATTTATGTGCAACGTAGCAGCAATAAATTCACCATAGTCAATTGTTCCACTGTTGTCAATATCTGCCTGTCAAAGTTCCTCATTTAATGGAAAATTTAACTAGACAATCAATTGAAAATGAAAAAAAATAAAACTATAAACTTCTGCACGATAAATCTATTTATTGCATTCATAAGGGCCTTGATCTCAGACTCCATTAGTTCGGAGCCTACTCTTTTCAAGCCTACTCTTAATGGAAAATTTAACCAGACAGTCAATAACCCAATAAATTGTCAAATTATAGAAACCCAATACATGGTAAACAATGAAAAATTAACCAAATGTAAGAAAAGGAAAGGAACCAAGACCACCCATTGCCAATAAGGTTATAAATCAAACAAGAACACAAGAAATTGCAAATTTACAAATCAAAATCAACAATGTCTAACCAAATGAAACAGAGCAAGAAAGTGAGAAGAACCCAAGAACCAACCAGGTTTATAGAAAATCGAGAGCCCAAAATCAGTGGCCTTGAGCTTGGTGCCCTCGTCAGGAGTATCGAACAAGAAATTCTCAGGCTTGAGATCTCTGTGCATTACCCCAAGAGAATGACAAGCCTCCACAACCCCAACAATGGTCTTGATCAATCCCGAGAGAGACTCCGAATGATTGATTCAATGTGCCTAGGGTTCGAATCGAACGCAAAGACGAGAGAGAGAGCGAGCGAGCGAGTGGTTCGTTGTTTGCTTGTTTCGCACCTATTTCAAAGAGAGATGAGAGAGGGAGCGCTTGAGTTACCACTCGTCGAGGGGCTTGACGGAGTGGTCTGCACAGTGGATAGTGAGGAGGAGCTTCATGCGGGGGACTAGAGAGAGGTCGTTCTCGATTTCTAAGGTTTCGATCGGCCGGAGAGTCTCTGACGACAGTGGATTGGTCATCCCTCTTCTTCTGCTTCTGTTTCTAACCAAATTGGCGCTCTCTCTATTCAGCACTATGAGCTCTCTCTCAGCTTGTTTTGCTTTCACGGTCGTGAGGGACTTCGGTGAGCTAGAGAGAGTGGCCACCGATTGAGAGAGAGAATACAGAGAGAGGGAGAGGGAGGATCAACATATACAGAGACACAGAGAGCGAGCTGGAGACAGAGAGGAGAGACGGGGATTAGAAATGGCGACCAAATTTTATAAATGGCGACCAAATTTTGATTCTGAGAGTGGGTACAAAACGACGTCGTTTTATAAATGACGACCAAATATTTTTTTGTCGCAAAAAATTTTCATTTCCCCCTCCATGTTTCAAATTTCCCTCCCACACTTTTCGCGACCAAATGATCAGATTAGTCGCAGAAAAGGTACCTTCGCCGACAAACTTTTTTAGTCGCCAAATCTCAATCAACGGCGACTAAAATATTAGTCGCTAAAAATACTAATTTGGCGACTAATTTTTTTTGGCCGCCAAAATGTAACCTTCCGCGACCAAATTTGAAGTTGGTCGCCAAAAGCATACCAATTTCTGCGACTAACTCATTTTTGGTCGCAAAAATATGACATTCTGCGACCAACTCATTTTGGTCGCCAAAAATAATGATCATTCGCGACTAATTAATATTTTGGTCGGCAAATGTCATTTTTTTGCGACTAAAATTTTTTTGGTCGGCAAAAGTGGTCGGCAAATATGTAAATTCTTGTAGTGATAGTTCATGTAATTTACACGATATGTTAATTTGGTCCCTGTAGTTTTAATTTGCTCGATTTTGTCCCTTAATTTAACTGATTGTGTCATTTTCGTCCAAAAAATAACGGTTGTTAAGTTAATTTAACGGAAGGTCAAATAATGTGTCAATTTGGTCCAAGTACTTTACACGATGTGTCAATTTGATCCCTGTAATTTCAATTTTCTCGATTTTGACAGTGATTAAATTGACACATTATGAAAAATACAGAAACCAAATTAACACATTGTTTGACTTCCGTTAAATTAACTTAACAACCGTTATTTATTGGATTAAAATGACACAATCCGTTAAATTAAGGGGCAAAATCGAATAAATTGAAATTATAATGACCAAATTGACACAGCATGTAAACTACAGTGACTATTTGTATAATTTTTAATTTTTTAATTATTTGAAATGTGGTCGGGTATCTGCGGGTACCCGTAGGGGCGGGAATAGGATTGAAAAATTCTACCCGGACGGAGGTGGGGCAAGAGTTTGTCTGCAGAGACGGGGGTAGGGTCAAGGGCAGGGAATGACAAACCCGTCACAAACCCATCCTTTAAATGAAAATTCTTACGGGTGAGCTTATACAAAAATTCAGTAATCCCTCCGTCTAATAATAATCTTTTGGAGGATTAAAACTTTTTTTTTTGGAGTAAAATTATTGCACCTTAAAAATATTCATTGTGTTTGGTTTGACTTTTTTGCATTAAGTTTTTTGAAAGTTGAGGTTTTTAATTTTCTTTTTTTTTATTTTTAGTCAATATTTTTAAAATTTTAAACATTTTTTTTACTTTTTTAGATGCACTTTACTTAGATGTATCTAAAAAGTAAAAAAATTTGTGAAAAAATATTTTAAAAATTAATAAATACATAAAAATACAAAAAATGTACTGAATTCTCGTATTTTTTTTTTATATTTTTGGTATTTAGTGAATTTTTAAAAAGTTTTTTTCACAATTTTTTATTTTTTAGGTATATTTATGTTAAGTATGTCTAAAAAGTAAAAAAAAAAAATTACTTGAAATATTAAAAAAAATCAGTAAAAACTAAAAAATACAGAAAACAAGAAAGTAAAATTTTCTGAAAAGTGTTTTTGGAAAAATAAAACCAAGCAAGGTGAACCATTTGATAGTATATTTGTTGGGAATATCAATTGTCATAATTATACTTATTGTATTGTGAATAAATTTAAAAAAAAAAAAGGCAAAATAGAAAATTTATAGTATTTGAGTACTTGATTTTTGAAAATAGACTAATATTTTAAGATAATAAAAAATAAAATAAGAGACTAATATTTTAAGACGGAACGAGTACTAAATTCAAGGCAAAATCTGCATTTAATTGAAATGATTAAACTAATCCCTTTCTTACGTATCCAACACAATAACAATGAAAAAAAAAAAAGAAAAGGTGAAGCATTACGTACCTGGGACACCATTTGTGTTTGCTACTTTCTTCTTCCACCATGCCTGTTACCCCTCTTGTGTGACCTTCTTCCTTTGCTATATCGTTCTCCTTCAGCAATTCTTACAAACCATTTCGGTTTTCCAGTTAAGAACATAAGATATCCCATTACCAATCCCAATACCATTCCACATCCATATCCCATCCCGACCACTTTCCAATTAAATTCACTTGGAAAAGTTGGATCATCTTCCTTGTGCAACATAGGTGTTGAATGCAGTTGTGGTGTCTTACTATCTCCACATTCCTTCGACAGCGGAAATCCACATAATGCCAGGTTCCCATCGTATGAGCAATTGTCAAACGTTTCGAATTGGTCGCCTCGAGGTATGCGACCCTCGAGACGGTTTTGTGAAAAAATTTAAGACTTCAAGAAACGTCAAACTTGTCAATTGTCTAGGAATATTTCCAGAGAGCTGGTTTGAGGCGAGGTCCAAGGATTCAAGCAAACGTAGATTTCCCAATGATGAAGGGATATTGCCAACAAGGTCGTTGTGGGATAAGTTAAGCAACCGAAGTCCACAAAGATTTCCGACAACAATTGGAATCTCTCCTTTAAATTTGTTATGTGACAAGTCAATTGTCGTGAAGATTGTTAGAATTCCTTGTAGTTCAATCTCAGACCCCTTTATCATGATTGTCACTGAATCAGAATAATAGGATTGCCCCATATATCTTCTTTTCGCCTTTTCATCGACCATCTTCATAGCATTAAAATGCTCGAAATATGTTGTTGGCAAAGGGCCACTAAACTCGTTGTGAGAGAGGTCAAAGATTCGAAGCTTAGGGAAGGGGAGTTTAGTTTTGGAAGAGTCCACGGGACCATGGAATTTATTGGATTGAAAGACTAGGACTTGCAACTCTTGAAGAGTTTCCAACCAGTAGGGAAATGCGTCGTTGATTTTGTTGTTTCCCAAGTCTAGAACCTCCAAGTGTCTACATGTTGCCAAGGATCGTGGCACTGAACCTTCCAACTGATTACCATTTAAATCAATATTCCTCAACTTGTTCCCCTCTGCAAATGTGGATGGAATGTTACCGTGAAAATTATTCATCCTAAGATCTAACACACTGAGTACATTGCTGAAGTTTGCTAAACATTGTGGAATTACACCACTCAAGCTATTATGAGACAAAGCAAGTATCTCAAGGGAACTCACATTGCAAATCATCGAAGGGATTTCTCCGGTGAATGTATTGTTTGAGAGGAGAAGGTCGACCATCATCGGGTGTGATGGAATGGGGCCATGTAGCTTGTTATGACGCAAATCAATATAAATCATTGACTTATTTGAAAATTCATAGATTTGACCTGTGAATTCATTTGCAGCAAGTGATAAATACGTCAAAGATGGAAGATTAAACAGCCAACTCGGCAGCGTCCCACTATGGTAGTTGTAAGCTGAGTAAAAATATCTTAAGTTTGAAAGCCCTCTTAAGTTGGCGGGAAACGGACCAGTCAGTTTATTCATCCCAGTGTCTAAATAAACAAGTTGTGTCAAGTTGGCTACCCAACATGGGAATTGACCTTCAAAATGGTTTTGCATCACATTAAAATAAACAATCTTTGAAAGGTTGGCAATATTGGGAATTTGGCCTTCAAGATGGTTAAATGAAATACGCAAGTAAGTCATTTGTGTCAAGTTAGCAAAAGAATTGGGAATTTGGCCTTCAAGATGGTTAAATGAAATATCCAAGTAAGTCATTTGTGTCAAGTTAGCAAAAGAATTGGGAATTTGGCCTTCAAAATTGTTCCCCGATAGGTCCAAAGAGGCCATCTGCATAATATTCCCGAGGGACATAGGTATGGACCCCGAGAGGTTGCAATTAGCCAGATACAAGTCTTTTAATGACTTAAGATCGCCAATGGAATCAGGTAGCTCTCCACAGAAACTTGTACCTCCGAGTGCCAATGCCGAAAGGGAACTACTACTGGTCAAATTTACCTTTGGCAAATAACTAGTGAGATTAGGGTTGTAAGCTAAGTCGAGCTCTTCTAACTTTGGCAGGTGGAAAATTTCATCTGACAATATCCCCTGCAAACCGGATTGATCAAGATGTAGATGCATCAAAGAAGACAAATTCATCAAGGAAATGGGTACAACTGAAGATATGTTCACTCAGGAAAGACGAAGTGTTTGTAACTGGGTAAGGTTTTGAAGCAGTAAATGGAAATTGTATGGTTCAAGTCTTACTAAATAATAATAGGAAGACAAATCTAGAGAAACCAATTTAGATAGGTGGGAGATTTCTGATGGGATTGATCCAGAGAAACTGGATGAGAGGTTGAGATGTGTCAAACTTGAAAACTGCCCAAAACTAGAAGAAATCCTTGATTGAGTGATGTCGTTGAAGGCGAGATTGAGCCGCTGGAGGTGTCTGAGACTAAAAAGACTGTTGTTCATTGGGATGGTGCCATAGAGCTGGCTACAACTAAGATCAATCTCGATCACTTGACCGGTCATCCTATCGCATTTGATCCCATCCCATGAACAACAGTCAGTAGTAGTCTCATTCCATGACATTGTTTTTGGATAAGAAGGCTGATCAAATAAATGATCACAAACCGAAGATGCAGAATCATTTACAGCAAGCATATGCTTAAATTGGAGTAATGCAGAGCTCTGCTCAGGAGAACACCGATGATTTGTTGGAGAAGAAGAAAAGAAAGCAGGTTGACATTGTAAGGTAAAGAAAAGAAAGTGGAACAGGCATACTAACCACCTCATTTTTTTTCTTAATCAAACCAAGTACGATTGTTGAAAGAAAAAAAGATAGGGTGTCCAGGTAATGATTATGTTAGTCTTGCCCATCACTTTATATAGTGAAATAAAATTACCAAACATTATTTTCTAAGTGAAATTTTTTTTGATTGAATTTTTTTTTCTTTCAATTAAATATCTAATTTTATCGCTAAAAATAAAATAATAATAGTGTTGAAGACAAAAATATTTTATCTCTAAATTTTTATTTTTGAAACCTTAATTTCTTGTAATTACTCATAAATATCAAGAAAAATAAAGTGGTGGCCTTGACTCTCCACATTTTAAATTAGACACAAATCAATATCAACGCAATGGAAAATATCTTTGATGGAATCATTAATGAAAGAATAATATTATGGATCATGAAAAAAAATCATGAAATGCTTCATGAAAACTTTTCATCACTTGATTAGTGTGTAAGGTTTTCTTGTATGTGTAATCGAACGGTGAAGAATCTTTCATAACCATTTTCATGATACGTAGCATTACTTTTAATGAAAATACTAGCTCATTAAAAAAATATTTTTCTAATTTGTAGTTTTTGTTTGGTTCATAGTAAAAAAAAATGGAAGCTACGTAAAATGTAAATGAAATATAACTATCTTTCACATATTTTTTTATTTCTCTTTTCAAATCTCTACCCAAATATATATATAATTACAAAAAAAAAATCCTAAAGTCTTCTAAATCTAATATCTAATATGGCTTAGGATAAATTTCACTTTATCCCCTTGTGGGTTGACTCATGTGCGAAATATCTTCCTCTTATTTGGAAATGACTACATAACTCCATTGTATTTTGTGGATTGAAATGCAATGTTAGGTTTTTTAACATAATACCATTTGCCCAAGGGGCTGACAACAACACATTCTCTTTATGGTGGCAAAATCTTCGTAGTGCATCAATTTCTCCCTCAACCCCCACACGCAGCGACCCAAAGCTACTTGACTGACCAATATCACTTTTCAACTCAACCACAACTTCTACATGTTGTAGCCCCATTGATTTAGCAAGCAGTAACATGTTCTGAAATTCTTCCTCATTGTCCAAATCACACTTCCTAATCCCAGGTAGTTTACAGAACAGTGAAATAGAACCAGCAGACAACTCATCCCATTTCTCACACAAACACTCCACCAAACGAGAATAACACATTGCGCGGGCAACATTTATTACAGTTGTACTGCAACCATATGTACACACCAACAGCATAAAGGTATCCATCTCCTATAAAAACACAAAAACCACAACAATGAACATTAATATAAATCAATATGAAAATTCACTTTGTGCAAAAAATAGATGAGAACGCGTACAGTTGAAGTGCTAAATCCATACTTCAGAATAGGAAGATGTGAACATTCACATTGTTGTTAACAACATGTCAACATTAAGCAAACATCAAAGTAAAATGACAAAATCAACAATCTTCACATCATATTCGCGCGATGTGAACATTTACATTGAAACAGACACTCTAAATTGTATGACACACACAGAGCCTCATTCACCAAACATCAATTTCAAATGAGAACATCCACATTCTTCACATAATCCACATTAACAAATTGTTAACATTCCACATTGACATATATACTGATAATCAAATCATCTACAGAGATCCTCATTACGCATGCGTCCAAGTAAAATGAGAACTACACATTTAATCAAAATCGACATGAAAAATCACATTGTGCAAATAATCAAAAATTACTACGTGTACAGTTCAGGTGCTAAATCCATAATTCACAAATACAAAGATGTGAACATTCACATTTATATTAACAAGATGCCAAAATTGCAAACATCAAAGTAAAAATGAGAACACCAACAAACTTCACATAATATTAACAAAATCTGAACATTTACATTGAAACATACACTCTGAATTATATCACACACACAGAGCCTCATTAAGTAAACATCAATTTAAAATGAGAACATCCACATTCTTCACATAATCCACATTAACAAAATGTCAACATTCACATTGCCATATATACTGATAATCAAATCATATACACAGATCCTCATTACGCATACAACTAACTAAAATGAGAACTAACACTGTTCTTCACATAATATGAATGTACTCCCCTCCACAGGACCACGTAAGAAGCATATAATTGAAAAGCCAGCGCATCCAATTCATATCAATCCAAAAACAGAGCATCTGCTTCATCATACAAATGAACTGAACATTTATTCACAATCAAATTGATACTAACCTTAACCATGCAATCCTACAATCCTCCAGAAAGTCGAACACAACTGATTCGAACTACTTAAAGCTCGGAAAATGTGATAGCCGAACAGCTACCTCTTCGTCATCTTCACTCGCAAACCACAGAACCAGAACCAGACTAGAACACCAACAATGAAACCCTAGCACCACCAATCCTTCGAACGAGTATGCAAAACATAAACGTCTCTCTTGGAATTGGATTAATGAAGAAAAACGTAAAATGGAAACTGCCAAACTGAATCACCGAGGAAACAGCCACGTAAACAGCCACATAATATGTAAATGCGTATAACACTGTACACATACATATATATATGGGGGCAAAATAGTCCAGGAAAATATGTTAAATTAGGAAAATGGACCTTATGGAATAAAAAGAAAAGTTTATGGGACTAATCAGGTTATCATATTCTTTTGTGGACCTAATGGGTTATAACAACTCTGGAATGGATTTATCAATAAAAATCTCTTTTTTTTTTTTCAGTTTATAAAATGAATTGAATAGTATTATTGAATTTGTAATATTTGTTATAAGTCTTATTTTAATAATTTAAATGATTTACTAGGTAGGGTTCATCAAGTATTTCATCTCTGTAAAAAATTATGCTGATCAGATATCAATAGATACTTTATCAGCACATATTTTTCTCAATAATTTGTTTTTTAAATTATGTCTATCGTTGACAAAAATATGATCTAATCAAGGAGTTACTGATATCCGATCAATATAATTTTTTGTAGAGTGAAAGTACTCGACGAGTTCTGTATATTAAACGTTTCGGATGATCAAAATAGGTCCCATGATGGGCCTCATGGGTTTAATAGTACCGTTCAGTTTAGAAAATAAATCGGAGAGAAGCTCTGCCCTTTTGATAATATATATCATTTGTATTATAAAATTTGTCAAATATATTATATATAAAAATTAAATCATTTAAATATTTGTAATTATACGATGAGAGTCTTAAAAAATTTAAATTAATTAAACATTCGTAAGCACCCTGCTCTCACAAGATGAGTTTTGCTTGAGTGAAAGGGACATGAAGTGGGTGTTGTCACAGTATCTATGTTGTGACACGGATTTCTCCTGATTGAAGATAATTTTTGAGTACTTTTTCATCAAATTTAAGATACTTCGAGATGAAATAACCAAATTATTTTATAATCGTACATAATCCAATGAATTTCATTATTGATTAATATAAATTCAATGATTTCTCAATATTGTTTTTTTCCTCCCTTAAATTATATGTTAAAATTACACTTTTGCTAAAAGATATATATTTATTTTTTGCTATATTTATTTTGTTCTCCTCTAAAACAAAATTTTGACACAATAGTTCTTCAATTCTTATCTCTATCTCTTTTCATATAAATTATTTATTTTTATATTATTAATGATTTTAAAAAATATTAATAAGGTCTAACTTTAATACATTAATTAGCCTAGCTGCACATACACAATATACTAATAATAATAAACAACTCAAATTTGTGTAAAATTCTGACAATTCGAGCCATTCAAACTTATGCCCAAGTCAAACTTGAGTAGAGATACCAAATTACAAATTAAGCTTGAATGGATTTGAACAATTTTCAACATAACTCGAACTCAACCTATGCAGCACCTCAAGCCACTAGAGTTGCACCTCTAATGATGATCGACCACCATTGATTGCCATCTTTTCATTGTAGGCTGCTGTGTTAGCATTTATCATTTGGATGGCATGGAATTTTATTAGAAGTAATTACACTAACACCCTTCAATTGTTAGTGAATGTTATTTTCCTTTTTTTATTTACAAATTTAAATATTTTGATCTCATTAATTTTGAAAATCGTATAAATACATATTTTTTGGAGATAGTCTAAAGAAAGTAAATGTTGTATATTTTTATAATTGAAGTAATCAAAATGTATGAATTCATTAGTAAAGTGATATTTGGTAATGATTATAAAGGTTATTTTATATTTTCAGAAGAATACGAAGGCATCAAAGCATCTACGGCTTGTTTGATGCGTAGAATTGTAATTATTAATCTATGTGACTATTTTGGCAAGTGAGTTGGGTTTAGGTTGGGACTAAAAAAACACAAAAGACAAAATAGGCTAAATAAACCAATAAGACAAAATGTCACATCTAAAGCATAATCATTTCACTTTTTCTTTACAAAAAAGCTAAAAAGTTATTTCAAAACATAGCTAATTTAGCTAGACTAAATTAGCCAAAAAAGCTAGGCTAAAAAAGTTTTTCCTAAACGAACCCTAAAATTCTAATGTTTGGTTACAATTTTGTGTTATTTGCTTGGATAAAGAAGCTAGTCCAAGATTATAGATTGAGGGTAGCCATATTAAATGTAGGAAATTTAACTGGTATGACTATGGAATAGGTAGATGTTATGATTAGGGAGAGAGTTAGTATGGTTTGCTGTAGACACCCCATTTTGACCGACCTTAAGATTCAAACGTCATCGATTGAGTACTCGATGATTGTGCATGTTTGTGCTTGTTTTGAGTTTCTGGAGCCTTCAGCTGTGCGTCTTGTCTCGGGACCTCTTAACTTTCTTCTCTTGGCCTGGTTTTTGGACCATGCCTTGCTGCCTGTGCCTAGAGGGAAATGGAGGCCTGTAGGCCACTTTTGTAGCCGCAGACTACCTTTCCCTCTCATAGGCCACATTTTGTACCTGTAGACTAGTTTTCTAGGCTTCCGGCTGAGTGCCTCGCCTTGCGGACTCTTGTCTTGCTTCCTTTTTGGTTTGTTTTTGAACCAAACCTTGTTTTCCTTTGCCTGGAGAGTGGAACAGGGGTGTAGACTAGTTTTTTCCCCTGTAGACCACTTTTTGTCCCTGTAGACCACTTTTGGTGGTAGGCCAGCTAGAGTGGGTGGTTTGTGAACCACCTAAGGTGGTCGGCAGCCTGCCACCACCTTTTACTCTCTGTGCAGACCCTCTCTCCCCCTTGCTGACCACTTTTCTTCTCTGTAGACCACCTTTTGTGGTCGGTCGACTAGTGAGAGTGGTCGGTCGACCACTTTAACTAGTCAGCGGTCTTCTTGCATTTTCTATAGATATTTTCCTTGCTAGTTGTGCCAGCTGGTGAGCACAAAATGCATCCTCCATATATGTGTATGGAGGGATTGCACCAAGCCTCTAGCTTGTTCAACAAGCTTGAGGCTTGGAATTCTATAAGAGGGAGGCTCCCTCTCCCTTTCCAGAGGTTCAGAAAAATTGCTTCGGGCTATACATATCTATCTCTATCTTGATTTCTCCATCTCTCTCTATATTTGTTCCATTTTGTGCTCAAAAGTGCTATTTCTTCACACTTTTGCACACAAACACCTAGTGAAACACCTTCACTCTTGAGCTGAGGTTCTTGGAGGTTGCATTTGAGGGGTTTTGGCTTGGTTTTTGCTTCTGAAGTTGCTGTTCTAAAGTTGTTCTTCAAGGGTGAGTCTTTATCCTCTTTAAAGCTTTGTTGTAGTTGCTTATTTAGCCATCTTTGCATGCTTCTTTTGGCTTAACTTTCAAATGTAAAAAGTTCTATTTTCAAGTACTTAAAGTGTTTGTTTGAGGCCTCTTTGGTGTTGGGGGTGATCTACCCCCTTTTGTGCCTTATTTTGCTTTGTTTTGTGCCATCTCTTTAGGCCTTCGAGATCACCTTCTCTTGGCCTTTTAACCACTGAATTCTAAAGGAATTTCAGTGGTGGAAAATGTGTTTTGAGGCCCCAAATAGGAGGGGTCATCCCCTCTCCTTGTGTCTTGGTTGCTTGTGTTGATGGCCTCACGTTTGAGCTTGTTTTTCTAGTAAGTGTTGGCTTGTTCTCAGCCTATTTTTGGCCTTATTTCAGCATGGCATGGCTCTATTTTGGCTTGGTTTGGTTACCTCATGCATGACACTTGTAGTGTAATCTTGCCATTTGGCCTTCTGTACTCAATGCTTTGATCCATCATGCTAGCCTATTTTGGTCTTATCTCAGCATGTTTTTGGTGTTATTTTAGCATGCCTTAGCTCTGTTTTGGGTCGGTTTGATTGCCTCTTGCATGCTTCATACCCTTGTAGTGCAATCCTCCCTATAGCCTTAACATGTATCATGCTTTGGACCATCATTTTAACATGTTTTTTGGCTCCACTCTAGCAAGCTTTTACTCATGTTTTTCCATGCTTAAGTTCTGTTTTAAGTGTTTTTGGTCATGCATGCCTTGTTTTGTATAGCCATAGTGCAATCTTGCTCACTAGCTTTATGTTTTGAGTCCACTAGCATGCATTGCTTGGGCTATTCGCATGATTTAGCATCATTTGATATATGATTTCAGTGCATGAAATGTGGTCATACTCTCCCAAGCTTCACTCTTTCAATGCTTTTGGAAGGTTATGCTTTGTGCCTCAATCATGAGCCAATTGGCATGTATGCTTGCCTAAGCCTTTTGGGCTATCATCTCAGTGTGTTTTTGGTCTTATTTTGCCATAATACAACTCTATTTTTGGTGGGTTAGAGCATCCCTCATTTGTTTCTTACACTTGTAGTGTAATCATACTCATTGGCCTTGCATGCATCATGCTTTATGCCTTCCATTCTAGCATGTGTTAGCTCTATTCCATGTTTTGACCTGCCTTGGGACTGTTTTGAGTCATCTTGGCCGTTTGGGGCTTGCTTGATATGGCTATAGTGCAAGTGCCTATGCTAGCCTTAAGCTTCGAGTCTCCTAGCATGCCTCATTTCTGACATGTGCATGATTTGGCATCATTTGGAATGTAATATCAGAGTGTATGTCTTCGTTTTACTCCCATGTTTATCACTCTTCATTATGTTTGGGAGTTATTCTTTTATGCCTTGTTGATGAGCCATTGCATGAGCATCATCATCTTGTCTTTCATGCTACCATTTCAGAGTGTTTTGGCCATTATTTTGGCATGCATGAGGTCAGTTTGGGCTGGTTTGGTCCATTGGGTATGGCATTACATAGCCCTTGTGTTATGTCCTTCAATGCTTAAGAACTCTAACTTGCCATGCTCATGTTGTTTGCATGTTGTTGCATTGCATGGTGTTTGCATGTTGTTGCATTGCATTGTGTTCGGAATGTTGTTGTGTTGCATTGTGTTTGGATTGGATGTTAATCCAAACACGAGAAGCAAGGGGCGTTTCATACTTGAAGTGATGAAACGCGCCTCATTTCTCGGTCGCCGACCCTCTTGATCAAGCATGATAGAGGTGGAGGCCCTTATGTGTTATTTGTGCATTCATCGACATTGACTCGTGCAAACTTGGCTTCTCGACCATCGTGCATTGCGATGCATGGTTGGTGGCCCGAGGGCCGAGTACCACACTCCCTTGAGCTCAAGAAATGATAGGGAGGGTGGTTGTGCACACATTCCCTTGAAAATACACTGTCATGCCCTTGTTGTTCTCTGTTGCAGCAAAACTGGAGTTTGGCAAAATTTCTGGTCGGCAGACCAGTAAAGGTGGTCGATCGACCACTTTTTCTGGTTTACAACCAGTTTTTCTGGTCTACATCTGGTCTACACCCCCATTTTCTGGTCGGCAGCCCACCAGGAGGTCCCCATGTTGGAGCAGAAGCAATTTGGAGGTTTGTGCAACTTTCAGAGAACAAATCAAATGCAAACAGAGGCAATTCTGGGCGTTGTAATGGATTTCCGAATGGAGCCAACCGAGCATGCATATCCCCCCCTTGCTTCCCGAGGCCATTTGTTTAAATTGCTTAGCTAAACTAGTTCATTAGCCTAGTTATTCTGTAATTAATTAGTTAAGTGTTTAATTAATTAATTTGGTTTGTACTTAATTAACTTAGAATAGTTGGTTGATTCAATTTGTGTTGTAATAATTAATTAGCTAGTTAGTTAATTAGTTTGGTTTGTAATAGTTAGCTTAATTAGCGTAGCTACTTAGTTCTCTTTTATTCGGACCCTTCGTCGAGAGGGCAAAATGTTGTAATAAGCGTGCGTGTGTGTCACGACCCAAACCCACCCCTATAGGTTTAGCATCGTAACCGGCCAGTAATCCTTGGATTACCGAAGGCCTCTGAACAGATTGACAAGATTAAGGGGCTAGCGGAAGCTAATACGTAAATATAGTTGACCAATGAGCTGTGCTGACTTATATGAAACAGAATATTTAAAACTTTATATACATAACTGGTAGTCAACCATACATTATACCCGCACACATTACAGTATTTTAAGTACAGCCAACGATATCAAATCAAGTCTTATATAAATAGAAACCATAGAACTTAAACACATGACCCTTCGGGAACCTCCACGTGAGGCACATTGGTTGGCTGACAACGGAACACAGATCCGGACAAAAGCCTTCAGGCTCGAACTCTAGAATGCTCACCTATACATATATATATACAAACAGTGAGCAAAAGCCCAGTGAATAACATTAAGGTAAAAGGGTTAGTGAATGAAATCCGAATATATCATAAGCGAAAAACAGATCATAGCATAATCATCCTCATATCAGAACATAATAATGGTACATCCCATAGAACACATTACAGAACGTCTTCTGACTAGAGTAATCGGTTCTGGATATCGATTAAACACATATCACCACAATGAAGTGGCTAACGAGATCTTGTAATTACTTGTATGTCATGGACCCGCATTTTCATGCCGTCCCCCATAACTTGGGACTATCTATGGATGCCATAATAGATTTCAAACATGGAATGTTCGTTCACGAAAACAGATATCATTTCAGAAATCACAGCTTATCATATTTCATTTCGAACATAATTCATATGAACGTATCTTTACGATAACATTACTCACAGTGGTTCCAGTAAGCGGTTAATCAATCCTCGAGTCTTGACCTACAATCACAAAATACATAACACAAGCATGTCTTATCATTACACATTCAAGTGGCCATTAAGGCTTAACTTTCATTACATTGGTTCTTATTCTTTCTTATCACATTGCCTAAAACACACACACTTGCAGTCTCGGAACTTAGTACATTCTTTTCTTAGTGTGTTTCTAATACATAACCTCAATACTATGGCTTAATTAAGGCTTAGGAATGTCTAAGATGCAATAAGGATGCCAAAACATGCCTTGGAACACTTAGGCAAAATTTCAGAAAATAAGGTCCACGCTCGAGCGTAGCTTTCCTCGCTCGAGCGGATATGCAAAATGTGAATGGTCGCTCGAGCGCACATTCCTTCACTCGAGCGATCTGTAAAAGACATGAAACTTCTGGGAGCTTGTAATTCACGCTCGAGTGGACTTTTGGTCGCTCGAGCGGAGTGCACACACTCAGAGTGATCGCTCGAGCGTGAACTCCCACGCTCGAGCGTAGATGCAAATTCTGAAATTTCCAGATTGCACCTCCAAGCTCAAAACTCGAATTCAACCTTCCAAAACACATCTCTTGGACCCCAAAACTTGAGATAACATAGTAAACTTGTAAAACATGAAGAATTTAGGATCATTTCATAAAATCATGGCCCAAGGGTTTGTTAAAAACTCACAATTTCAACTTAAAACATGATGAATGTTCATGAACACAACATGCATGAATTTTTCTTGTATCAAACTTCTCAAAACATGATCAAACACCACAAAACAACTTGAAACTCAATGATCTTCCCTAATTAAGATGAATTTCAAACATCCATGAGAGAATTCTTGGAGTTCATGCTCAATTTGTGAGAAAATGTACATGCATGCATGAATTGCAACTCAAATCTTCCTTCTAAGCTCAATACACACCCTTAAACACATAATCTTCATGTTGGTGACTTAGATTCATAATTTAGGGGTTGAATTCATACCTATGGTCTTGAATTAACCAGATTCTTACACAAAATTAGTGAACTCATGCAAAATCCCCAACTCTATCTTGAATCTCTTCTTTCCTCTCTCTAGAATTGCACTCTCACTCTCTCTAAGATGAATTCTCAGATTTGTGCACTAAGGGAGATGAAAGAAATGAGCTCAAAATGAACTAAAGGCTCATATATCTAGCTATGAGGCTAAAATACAATAATTAGAACATAAGGCTTGCCAAACGCAACTTAACGAATCAAACTGAATCAATTTTTAATAAAACTTGCCATATGGTTCTAAAAATTCCAAATAACATATCGGTGTAGTCAATTTTGATTTCGGATGCCGATAATGTTTTCAATTTTCATATTAAAGTGGAATTCCAAACAGATATTTCTACAGGTAACAGATAGAAAGCCAAAATCATGTAAAATACAGAATAAACACATAATTTATTTTATTCACTTAATTAACATCCCTAATTACGGATTAGTAGCTAATTACGAAATGGGATTGTTACAGTGTGTGTGTGAATGTCTTCCAACCCCACGTCTTTCTCCCTTTTATTTACCAGCTTTTGATGATTAGTTTTAGGGCATGTTTCAATTAGCATACTTTATGACTTGCATGTGTGCATTCATTCATTTGTATTGCATGCACCAGGCTCGGCGCATCATACAAACTACATTGTATTTCAATACCAATTTAAATACATGTTATCAAGCTGCATTCATATGCCATCCTAGATAGTCGAGCCTACTTAGTTGTATTTTGCATGTGTTGCATTAGGCATTGTTGACATAGCTAGGATCATGCATTGATTACTAACTAGTTTGCTGTTTTGGCTCGGAGTACTCGGTGAGTGTTTATGGTTTAGCATCCTTGCATGTGTGTAAGTGACTGTCATGATAGCATGCTTGCCATGAGGCTAACTGCTTAAGTGTTTAACTGCTTGAATGCCTGTGGATGAAGGCTTCATTGCTTGAATTGGAAAAATTCATCAAATGTGAGTTTTAAGCCCACTTGAAGTGGCAAATCATCATGTTTTAAGCCCACCTTGTTTGGTGGCAAATCCGCGCTTTTAGCCTACTTGCGAGTAGCAACTTCAAACTATTTTTCAAAACAAACATGAGATGCTTTGTTCCAAATTGAGCGATTTAGTCTATACTTGTATGCTGCACGCATCACGTAGTAAAGATAGATAATAATCGGAATAAGAACACATGTGTTTATGAAAACAACATATCATGATTAGTAGAGGCCGATCTTTGATCGGGCGAGTGAGGGTGCTCATTTCATGACCTTCCCCCCTCGTACCCAAGTTCCCGAACCATGGCAACTTTGGTGATGACGGATATGTGGCTTTAGGCACGAGTGAGGGTTTCCTAAATTTTCCAAAATAAAATATTTAGGTGGCGACTTTGAAATCTGGCAAAGCAGTCCATGTTTGGCACTTCTTGATTAAAATCGATTTTCTAAAACGATTTGCCGGATTTGGACTCTTTGGTGATTTATCAGTCTTACATTGCACTTTGTGAGATTAGATTTAGAACCGTGACAGGAGTCCAAACTGTAGTAGCTATGAGCCCAATTCGTGCCCTAGCGCGCGGAGTGGAGTTCGGGTGGTCTACACTTGCGTATAAGAAACTAAGTAGACGGGGTGAGAAATCTAGGGAAATAAAGGATACCGGGTTTAAACTATAAGGATAGACATAGGAATGAGATATGAATAATAGTTTTCAAGGGTCTTGTAGAAAATGTAGTTGCGGCCATTAGGAAAGGTGATAGGATTATGTTAGTTAAACTAGTTATTGGAGAAAATATAGTGAATGTTATTAGTGCATAAGCCCCCTAAGTACGATTAGATGATCAGACTAAGAGAGAATTTTGGGACCAATTGGATGAGATATTATAAGAGATATCCATAGGACAGAACCTTGTTATAAATGGAGATTTCAATGGCCATATAGGAATAGATAAACTAGGTCATGGAGGGTGCGTGGGGGGTATGGTTTTAGGGATGGAAATGAGACTAGAGAAAGTATTTTAGATTTTGCATTGGCGTTTGACCAAATGGTAGCCAATACTATGCATAAGAAGAGAGATGGGCATTTGATAACCTTTAAGAGTGGATCAATTAGGAGCCAAATAGATTACTTTCTAGTAAGAAAAGTGGACCGTCTAAAATGCAACGACTATAATGTGATTCCTGGAAAGAGCCTGACGTCTTAACATAGGATTTTGGTACTAGATTTATGCTTCAAAGGGCAATACCAATCTAGAAAGGATAATAGGCATTATAAGATGAGATGATGAGACCTAACAGGGGATAAACTAGAAATATTTAAGAATAGAATGATTGAAGAAAGTACTTGGGACTTGGAAGATGATATTAACACTATGTGGAACTTGATGGTCAGTTGTATGACGAGAATCTCAAGGGAAGTCCTTGGAGAGTCAAAAGGAAAGGGACACAACTCCATGGAAACTTGGTAGTGGAGGAAGGAGGTTCAAGAGGTAGTAAAGACGAAAAAAATAGTGCTTTAAAAAGTAGCAAAAGGATAGAAGTGAGGAAAACATTAAGAGCTACATATGGGCTAATAAGAAAGTCAAAAAAGTAGTGAGAGATGCTAAGTTGAAAGCCTATGATGACCTATACACTAGACTAGATAGTAATGAGGGAGAGAAGAGAATATACAAACTTGCTATGATAACAGAGAGGAAAATCAGAGATTTTAATCAGGTTAAGTGCATCAGGAGTGAGGACTCTAAGGTGGATGAAGATATTAAGGAAAGATGGAAGAACTATTTTGAGAAATTGTTAAATGATGAACATAAAGGAAGGTCAAAAGGAGAGGAAGTAGCTAGTAATAAGAAAAACCAAGACTACATGTTCTATGGTATGATTATAAACTTTGAAGTGGAAATTGCATTTAAGAAGATGAAATCGAATAAGGCTGTAGGACTTATTGATATCACTATTAAAGGTTGGAAATGTTTACGTAAGAATGGGGTTGCTTGGTTGACTAGGTTATTTAGCAAGATTTTGTTGATTAGGAAAATGCCAGATGAGTGGAGAAAGAATCTTTCAGTGTCAATCTATAATAATAAAGGAGATGTCCATAATTGAAACAACTATAGAGAAACCAAGCAGATGTGTCATATAATGAAAGTGTGGAAAAGAGTGATGGAATGTCGATTACGAGATATAACAGAGGTGTCAGAGATTTAATTTGGATTTATATCTGGTAGGTCAACAATGGAAGTTATCTATCTTTTGAGGAGAGTAATCGAAAAGTATAAAGAGATGAAAAGAGACAATCATATAGTTTTTATTGGTCTTGAGAAAACATATGATAGAATGCCTCGGGATATAATCTAGTGGGTGTTAGAGAAGAAATAGGTGACAAAAGGCTACATTCATGTGATGAGGGACATGTATGAAGGTGTGGTGAGAACTATTAGATTGCCACTTAGAGAGACAAGTGAATTTTTAATTATTGTAAGTTACACCAAGAATTAACCTTAAGTCCTTATCTTTTTGCTTTAGTTCTGGATGAGTTAACGAGAAATATTCAGGATGATGTGTCATGGTGTATGCATTTTACAGATGATATCGTGTTAGTAGATGAGACTAGAAAAGGAGTTAACATTAAGTTAGAAACTTAAAGAGGAGCACTTAAATCTAAAGGATTTAGGATAAACAGAACTAAGATAGAGTACATGGAGTGTAATTTTAGTAACAGTAACAGTGGAAACAGAGGAGAAGTGAAAATTAAGAACCAAGAACTACCTAAGAGTAAACATTTTCGTTATCTAGAATCGATTATCACAACAACTGGGGATATTGGAGCAGATGTGGTCTATAGAATTAAGGCGAAGTAGCTTAAGTGGAAGAGTCTATCTGGGGTACTGTGCGATAAATGTGTATCCACTATACTAAAAGGAAATTTCTATAGAACGGTTATTAGACTAACGACGTTGTATAGGACGGAATATTAAGCAACTAAGAAACAATATGTAGATAAAATGAGTGTTGCTGAGATAAGGATGCTAACGTGGATGTGTGGCAAGACTAGAAAAAAGAGAGTTAGAAGTGAGTCTATTTGTGAATGAGTAGGAATAACACTGATAGAAGATAAGTTGAGAGAGAATAGATTGAGATGGTTTAGTTATATACAACGGAGACCAGCAGAGGTAGTAGTGAATAGATACGATACAATGACTATAGATAAAAAGTGTTAGGGGAAGAGGCAGACCTAAATTGATGTGGCCTAGTGTAATAAATAGAGATAACAATCTCCTTATTTTGACTAACCAAATGGCCTCTGATATAGTCGAGTGAAGAAGAAAGATTCATGTAGCTGATCCCATTTGATAAGACTTAAGGATTGGTTTGGTTTGGTTTGGTTTAGATTTTGAAGGACATTTTATCCAACCAAATTATTGAGGTTTTTAATCCTACAACTAATAATGCAACACAAACATGTGAGATTATATACTTTTATATCCATTGTAAAATTAATGTAGACAAGAGAAAATTATTTATCCCACTAATTTAATTTGATAACTTATCTTAATCGCTTCACTATTAATCTTTGCTGAACAAACAATCCTTAGAGCACTACACTCTAGTCTTGGTGTTTTGTAGGGAATAATTACTCATAAATATAGTATTTCAACAATTGGACTATTGATTGTTAAAATATATCAATAGTTAACTATTTAATGATTGAACCATTAGAAGAAATTTAAAGAAGAGTCACTAATCCAAAATTACTGAATAATTCCTTACAAAGGTAATTTTTTTTTTCTTTGTGTATATTATATTAGCCAATAAAATACCTTAAAATAATCTAATCAATCAAGTTCTACAATACATAGACAAAAGTCCAATAACCACCATAAGAAAAACCCTATAATGACCAAAAAAAAATATTAATACAACATGTCAACAAAGATCTCTCATAATGAAAGAGAAATAATCAATCATTACCATTGGAAAGAATGAGAAAATGCTTAAAATCCCTAAAACAACCCCTGAAATTTACCCTAATGACTATAAATTATTAATTTGTTTAGAAATCAGTATATTAAAATTGATCTTTATGTTATGTTAGTGTGGGTAAGTTTAGGAATATTCTTTTAGGTTTCTAGCAGTACTTGACAATGATTAACCACATAACCTCCCAAATAGAAGTATACAAGAATAGTTAATTGAACTAAGCTAAAAAACTATATGATTGAAAACAAGTGAAAAAACTATTCAAAAATTACTAATAGATTTAAAGACAAGAATAATTGTTATGTAAAAAATTATCTTGCAATAATGTAATGCGTCAAAAGTGTCGGGACATAATTTTTGGGAGGTCCACGTGGCTGAGATCGTTGCTGAGGTGCCACGTGGATGGACCACTTCGCCGAGTTTGTTACGATATTGCCAATATGTGATGCGGTAATATTGGAATCCAAGATAAACGGAAGGAGAACAAGAGTCCCAGATGCTTTGAGGCACTCTGTTTAGACAGAGATAAGGCTCTTGATAGAGATCATTTCATTCTTATCTAGCTAAGAATCCAGGATAAGTGTTGCTCTTGAGTCCTATGAAGTCAGACTTTTAGAGGACAAGGGCACTGCTTGGCTATAAAAGTAAGGCATCCCCGTAGGTCTAAGATATGTTATTCATTGTGAGCTATTTGTTGGAGCTGTTATCTTATGAGATTATTGACTAACTTGATCGTCAAAGTGCCTCTAGGTGGATAAGCCACTGTGATATTTCTTGTCTTCTTGTGCGCAGGTGCTGGCTTAATCTATTCTTTTGCGTGCTCTCCAGCTAAGTTCCCTAGATCTCGGCAAAGAGATTTGTTTGGTTGTCAAGTCAGAAATGAACATTCACAATGTGGCGCCTTCTATGGAAACTTACTAAGAATAGACGGCCAATGTTGGACAAGAAGAAAGAGCCGGGAATGATATGCATAGCGAAGACAAGGAGTCTGTTGATCCAAATACCGGAGGAGATGACAATGACGAGGTATAGGAAGTGGACTCGAAAATGAACAATGTCGCCAAGCGCCGTAATGGCCCAAGAAAGGGCAATTAAGAGGAGTATTACAATGAGCGCTATTTCTAGGTCTAGAAGGATCGATGCCTACGAAGGGATGACGAAGTGAAGAACCTAATGGATAAGCTAACAGACCTGCAAACGATGGTGAACTTCATGATACAAACCAAGATGATACAACCGGCATTATCATTACCTACAACGCTACCAGTGGTCGTAAACATTGACGCCTAGCAGGGAGGGTGGTTAGCGATGCCAACTGTCCCTCAGCATGGAAAGAGACCTATGAACTCACCCCTGCGATCTCAAAACACCAGGCAAATCGAACCATGGAAAGCAGAATCTCAGAGAGTAAGAGGGACATAGATTAGAGGATCTCGATAGGTGAACAGACAAGGCCTATGCCTCGAGAAGATGATGGACGCTAAAGGCTCCAAGAGGACACGTCCCAGTATAGGGAGCAGTACGCCGAAGAGACTGAAGTCCATCGACAACCGAGCTCTAGATCAGTCGAAGGGCTTGTGAGATTACCTCTAGAGGAAGAGAAATGGTGCCGAGGTTATATCCACTGTACAGCCAAAGTCACCATTCTGAGTGGAGCTGGACGTATTCAAAGCACCAAAGAGGTTTTCTATGTTGAGGTTTCAGGTGTATGACGGTAAGTCTAACCCTAACTTTCATATTGGTTTATACTTGAATGCGATGTCTTTGTGGAGTGTAAATGAACAATTATTGTGTAAGGTGTTCCCGTCAATGTTTAGAGAGATAATATTGGATTGATTCCTAAAGCTTCCTAAGGGATTGGTTAAGAGTTAGAAAGGCCTAGCCGAAATGTTTGTGGCCAGGTTTGTAACAAATAGACTGCAACTTTTGAGGATTGATTTCAGATAGGCGCTAAAGATTGACGATGGCGAAGTTTTAGGGCTTACACCAAGAGGTACTACGAGGTTTACAATCAGATTTCAACACGTAACTAGGAGCTAGCAGTCGTTTCTTTTAAGAATAACTTGGTGGATGATTGTCCATATCAATAATCTCTTGTAAAGACCCTCCCCGAAGAACATGGAGGAACTAATGGCAAGGATTGAGAAGTATGCTAGGGCAGAGGAGGATAAGAAATCAAAAAAAGGAAGTATAGTGAAGCAGGAAGAGCACAATGGCTCACCAAAACGGGGCTGAGGTAGGGCCAACGTCGAGAATGGAGAACAGAGGCTAAAAGCTATGCAAGCAGTCAACACAGTCTTTAAGATCCCAATCTAAAGGATCTTGGAGAGGATCAGGAACTAGCTTATTATAGGCCGCCACAGAGAGGCCCAGGGAAGTCCATGGGCAGATTCCATACTAAATCATGTGCATATCATGATGAGACCGGCCACATGGCCCAAGGATATCAAACTTTCAAACAGTTTCTAGAAGACCTTGTGAAGTAAGAACACCTAAAGAACTTGGTAGATGAGGAGAAGAAGAGAGAAGAACAGGCGAAACTGGCCCAGGCACGGGCAACAGTAGCACCACCACCCTCCTAGCGCCATAGGCAAATAGACTACGGGTTATCAATGTGAACCATTTTATGGTTAGTGTAGACTAAATCAGGGGCGAGACACAGAGACTGAGACACCTGCAGCATGTCTTCCAAGTTCAACAGAAAAAGCCCTGAACAGAAGAAGAAGAACAAAAAGCAATGTATTACGTGAGCAAAACTTTGGCGAGCGTAGAGACAAGGTACCTACCCTTAGAGAACTTGACACTTGCCCTGGTAATGGCGTCAAAGAAACTGGACCACTACTTCTAGGCTCATAGGATCGTGATATTGACAGAGCACCCGTTAAAGTCCTTGTTGTAGCACGAAAATCTATTTGAGAGGATAGCATGATGGGCAGTTGTTCTAGGTCAATAAGACATAGAATACAAACTAAGGACAACAATCAAAGGGTAGGTCTTGGCCGACTTTATTGTTGAGTTCATGCCGAACGTAAGCTCGAGGCCCAAACCAGTGAACCTCGGCCTAGGATATACAGAGGAGACTGAAGAAACCCAGTTGTCAATTCAAACCCTAAGCCAGTAGAAGACAAGGAAGCCCAAAAGAAAAAAAATATATATATATATATATATAAGAAGCCAAAATCGTGCAATATTTACATTGGTGAGTCTTTTTGTCTCTTTGTCAATGGTAGTTTAACTCGGTAGGGAGCGGGGGCAGGAGTGGTGTTAGTTTTACCAGGCGGACAGATGCTAAAATAGTTAATCAGACTAGGATTCAAGGGCTCAAATAATGAAGCAGAATATGAGGCATTGATTATCGGATTAAAGATAGTTGTTACGGTGGAAGCTGAAGAGATGGTAGTCTATTGCGACTAACAGTTCATCGTGAAGTAGGCGACGTGCGAGTATGCCACCTGAAATGAGAGAATGATGGATTATGTAAAAGAAGCCATCAAGCTATTAACCCACTTTCAGAGTTGCAAACTTTAGCAAGTTTGTTGAGAAGACAATAGCCATACCGATGCATTAGCAAACTTGGCCTCGACCATTAAGTCGAACTCCCTTTGAACCATTATGGTACACTACTTGTCAAGCCCAAGTGTTAAGCCCTTGATCATGGAATATGAAACAATGTGCGTAAAGTTGGGTCCTATTTGGATGGACCCCTTTGGTTAAATTCATCAGGGATGGCAGATTGCTAGAAGATAAGAAAGAGCACACAAGGTTAGACTTAGATCGGCAAGATTTTGCTTGTAGGTCGAAGGTCATCTCTATAGGTGATTTTTTACTAAACCACTACGGCGATGTGTGCATCTTTCCAAGTTAAAGATTTTTTGTTTAAGATCCATGAAAGATTTTGTAGAAGTCATGCAAGGGGCAGGTCATTGGCCCATAGAGCTATCTCGCAAGGTTACTAGTGGCCTTACATGCAAAAGGATGCTAAAACCTATATCGGAAAGTGTGAGAAGTGTCAGAGATTTGCGCCTTTGATACATCGGTCGATTGGGGACTTGAATCCAGTGTCCAGTCCTTGGCCATTCGCCCAATGGGGCATGTATCTAATGAGGCAATTGCCCAAGGCAAATGGCCAGAGGCAATTCTTGTTAGTAGCCACATATTACTTCACAAAATGGGTGGAGGTTGAGCCATTAGCCAAAATTCGAGATATGGATGTAAGGAACTTTATTTGGAGGAATATCATCACAAGATTCGAGATCCTTAGAGCCAATGTAGGAGACAATGGCACCTAGTTTGATAGCAAATTAATCAAGAATTTTTGCGTTAAGTATAAGATCAAAAGCTGCTACTCAACGTCTAGCTTACCTCAAAGCAATGGTCAAGCTGAGGCCTCGAATTAAATCATCCTGGATGGCATAAAGAAGAGATTGGAAGCTGCTAAGGGCAAGTAGGTTGAAAAATTGTCAAACATTCTATGGGCATATAGCATCGCGCCGAGAAGATCAACTGGAGAATCGTCTTTTGCCATGGCTTATGGCATAGAGGGCATTATACATTGGAGATCGACATTCCTAGAGTCAAAATTTAGGCAGTAGAGAATGGAACAAATGAAGCCTTCCTAGCTTGAGATTTGGATCTAATTGAAGAAAGACGGGAGCAAGCAGCAATTTGACTAGAGTTATACCACCAAAAGTTGGCCAGGGAGTACAACAAGAAGGTAAAACCTAGAGAATTCCAAATTGGAGATCTTGCTTGGGAAAAATCAACAGCAACAAGAAAGATCCTAGAGAAGATAAGCTTGACCCAAACTGGGAAGGACCGTATAGAATTATCTTGATTGTCGGCAATGGAGCATACCAGCTAAAAAACTGTGATAGCAAGGAATTGTCAAGACTATGGAACACCAGTAACTTGAAATTTTTCTATCATTAGTTTTCTTTCTTTCTTTTTTAATGTAATTTAAAGAATGATTAGTTAAAGTATTGATTAATAAAATACTAGTTTGAATTTGTTTTTTTACAAATTGTTGTCAAAGTTTGTATGTCAGTTAGTCATTATTAAGCAAAACAGATAGTGTTAAGCCGATGTGATGTTCCAAAGAGGAACTGAACGATTAATTAGGCTTGTCAAAATGATAGAGCTGAACTAAGTTAAAGGATGTTTCGACGAGAACAAGACGAAACTAGCCATGAATTGCGTCGGGGGCAATAACGTCAGACAGCCAGCCGACCTGGCTAATTTGTACGAAAAGCCAAGGTAGTTAGTATTGTGAAATCGATACACTAAGGTTGAGCCTTAAATGTTCTGTTTAGATAAGCTAAACATGATGACTTTGGTCATGGATGTCTATGTTGGTGAGACTTAAGCAAGATTGAGATGTCTGATCCTTAATGTGAACATAAGTTTTAACTTATATTCACATTTGGGGCTAAGGAGCCGAGATGAATTGCACTTGGGATAAGTCGTTAATATGATTTGACAAGAGTAACACTTGGTGAAATTTCTAAAAGTATTGAGTTTGGAATACCCGAGATGAAGTCATCCAAGATAATTGTGTTTTTCGAGAAGAGTTCATCCGAGGTTGTTGAGTGGCCAAGATGAGATACTTAGAAAAATTTCTGAGAAACTAGAAGCAAGACATATAATGCAAAGAAGACATATAGCCTGTGTTTGGCAAGAGAGTTGTGGGCTAAATTAGCCACTACAGGACGAAATTGGCTAAATTAGCCACAACATGACAAAAACGCTTCAGGCTTGTATCTTACATACAAGCAGGGATGAAATTACCAAATTACCCCTGGGTCTTTGTTCACACTATCACACCGTCGAAAAGACAAAAAAAACATTTTCCACGTAATGTATACAAAATCGTGAACTGAGCCACGTAAAAAAATAAAGTTAAAAATTAATGTATACAAAAAAATTTTACGAAATTAATGTACCAAAAAAAATTTACGCGACAAATTAATTTACCAAAAATCTTTTTTTACATTTTCCGCGTAAAAAAAAAAGAACATTTACCAAATTAATGTATACAATTTTTTTTTTGACAAAACCGTAAATTTAAAAAAAAGAACGACAAAAATACGGCTCATCCAAAAAATAAAAAATAAATTTAAAAAACTAGAAATGAGCATTTGCCACGTAATTTTCAAATACATAAAACACATGAAACCCCATTTTTGAAATATAAATACAAATTAATGTATACAAAAAAACAAAATGACAAAAACGTAAATTAAAAAAAAAGGACGAAGAAAATACGGCTCATCCAAACAAAAAAAAAATTAAAAACATAAAAACAGAAATTAGCATTTGCCACGTAATTTACAAATAAATAAAACACATAAAAACCCATTTGTCAAATATAAAAACAAATTAATGTATACAAATAAAAAAAAATTACAAAAACGTAAACTAAAAAAAAAAGAACGACAAAAACACGCCACATCCAAAAAAAAAGGAAAAAATAACAAAAAAACAGAAATTAGCATTTGCCACGTAATTTACAAATAAATAAAACACATGAAAACCAATTTTTGAAATATAAAAAAAAATTAATGTGTACAAATAAAAAATTGACAAAAACGTAAATTAAAAAAAAATAACGACAAAAATACGCCTCATTAAAAAACATTAAAAAAAAACATAAAAACATAAATTACCATTCGCTACGTAATTTACAAATAAATAAAACACATGAAAACTCATTTTTGAAAAATAAAAAAAAGTTATTGTATACCAATGAAAATAAATAAGGCAAAAAACGTAAATTAAAGAACAAGAACTAATTAATGTATAAAAAAAAGAAAAATGACAAAAACATAAATTTAAAAAAAAAAACATCAAAATACGCCAAATCCAAACCCAAAATTAAAAAAAAAAAAAAAACAAAAAAAACAAATTCGGTCCAAACGGAGGCTGACGTGGAGGACCACTTTCAATGAGTTGACATGTAATGTGGATGAAGGGCAGTTTGGTAATTTCATAGGGAGACACCTCACCAAAAAGCCAAAAAGTCAAAAAAGTCAAAAAGCCCTTCCCAAATCAGGCTTTTTAGCCCCAGGCCAAAAAAGCCAAAAAGCCAACCCACTTCCGAAACGGAGGCATACTCAACACTTAGAAGAAAAACAAAGATGCATTCAAAGGTGTTCCATTACAAAAGAAGGCACGTCGGCCTCGAAAGTTACAAGTCGCAATTGTTCAAACATCAGGAATGAAAAAGTACAACTGAAAGACATAAAGTAAAAAAGAAAAAAGAAAAACCTAAGTACTAGGTTTTGGAGTAAGGTTCTCAATCTGTTCTACTTCAGCTGTTGGTAGTACGTTGGCCTCGATAGATAGTGTTGCGGCTTTGCCAGCCTTAGAGTTGGCTTCGACCTCTTCATCAATCTCCTTTAGAAGATCTTCGACAGACTTATTGGCCATAGACTTGTCTGGCTCTTTGACTGAAGAAGCGCTCTTGGAAACTTCTTTATCATCCTCCTCAATGAGGTTCAACACCTGGTCATTGAGGATGGGGGACTTGACGCTAGAAGTGGCTTCCTTGGATGCCTCTTCTTCTTCGCCCTCCTCGGCACTAGCAGTTTCTTCAAATTGAGTTGGAGATGAGAAGAAGGGCACGCCAAGCTAACCGAGGTCCCTAAGTAAAGAGTTCTCAAGGACAGACAACTTCTTTAGAGAAGCGATCTAGCCAAGATAGTAGCCATTGTTGCAAGCTAAGTTGACTTGTTTCTTGTACTAATCACACACGTTGACCTGACTCTTCTCACAAGCCTTCTCATTAGCGGCCTTGATTTCTTGATCTTTTGTGGTTAAGGCGTCGGCCAATTATTTTTCAGCCCCGACAGCCTTTTTCTTAGCAACCTTGGCAGCAGCTCAGCCTTTTGTTCGATAGACCTTGCTGCCTTGATTTTGTCCAATTGGCTCTTGATGGTAACCTCGACCTTATTGAGTTAAGAGATGTAGCCTGATGTTTCCTGTTTCTTCTTCATCAGGCCTTTCTTCATCAATTCGGCTTTGACAACATAGGAATGGGCATACTGAATGGCCTACAAAGAAAGAAAGTAAATAAGTAAAATTTGACTAAGTATGGAAATTGAATGCAAAGGTAAAAGTCAAGAAGATTACCAGGACTAAATGGTACATCATTAGAGAAAAGTGCTCATACTCGTTATATTTTCTTATGGCGTCCATGTCGGCGGGCAATAGGAGGCCCATGGTTAGTGCATCAGCAACTTCAGGGTCCCTCTTTGCGCTGTCTCCAACTTTGAGAAGCTTGCCGCCAACTTGTATCTCGGGGAGCCAAGTGTCCTTAGGAAAAAAGTCCCCTTGCTGCCAGAGCTGACCGATCTTGACTTTTGGTTACTTGGGGCCTCGGCTGATTCAGATGTCGGCCTCTTCTTAGCAGCCATCTTAGAGATAGGCATGTTATCCTTGGGGTCCTTTTCCTTAAAAGAATGAGTCACAGTTTGTTTAGCCTTTGCGTTGGCCTTTTTTACCCTTTTTGGCTTTTGAACAGATTGAAGGGATGTGGTGGATTGTATGGTTACAACATCTGGAAGACTAACAAGAAGATCTTTGGCGAAGGCAAGTTCATGGCACATTTCTTTTGAGGTGGCAGCGATTATGACTCTGGTGCCAAGTTTGAGGCAGGAAGAGTGATCAGTGGGTTTGCTGGGTCGTACGCTGGCAATTCTGGTCCTCGGCGTTTCTTGTTTTTGGTTCTTGCTGCATGCACATTAGAAGGTTGGCAATGACATTGTCGTTAAGATAGTGGGACAAGTTATGATGGAGCCGATGTTGATGGTTAGTCAGCTAGATTAGAGGTTAAACATTGATCTGGCTGTGTTGATGATGACAGGGTTGTTACTGAGGGCAAATATTTGCTCTTTAAGGAAACGTCAGAGAGTGGAGATTTGTACATTGGGATGTAGTTAAGAAAGATGGGGGCTTTCATTGATTCAGATGGAGGTCCAAAAGCTTGTCCACACGACCCTTTTAATGTAGGCCTTTTGGACTACTTTGCTGGGTTATTTGAGTACTGCAATAAATGAAACAAAAGATTACGGAAAAAAAAAGAAAAAAAAAATTGAGTGTAAGATATTGGAATGAAGTAGGAAAGTGTTGGGAATCTAAGGCTAGGACGCTTACCCTCCTCACTTCCTAAGGACTTTCTGGGCAAAGGGAAGAGATGCTGGCGATTATCTAGAACAAACTCCCAGTTGCCCTAGATGATCAAGTAATCCTCTCCAATACCTTTGTTAGAGTCTGTGAGGTTGGCGATTGCTTTGTATGCGATGAATCTTGGCTTCAGGTAGTACCTGATGCCATTTTTGGACTTGAGCTTGCACATGGTATAACAGTATTAGACATCGGCGAGGGTTAACCTAGCGTTATGTCGGTTGCAAGAGCTCTCAAAATAGGGGATTGAGGAGGAACCTAACTCCACCTTCAATGATGGACACTACTGGGAAGGACATGAAGTCTTTTCCCAGGGTGTGTGTGTTGGCTTCACCAACCAATCTGATGTAGACATTGGCTGGGATGTTGAATTGTTGGCGAAAATATTCTAGCTTGGTAGGGGAATTAACTCTTCATTTGTGTATACCCATAATATCAGCTAAAGGTTTTGATGTTGTTTGCCTTAGGTAATTTTGGCAATCTACGTTTGGTGAACCTAGAGTCTACAGTGAAATTTTGGGGATTCAAGTATGAAGATTCTGGAAAAGCCTATTGGTGATCTAAGTTGTTGTTTTTCTAATGTGTAAGGACAAATCCCAATTTCTAGACTAGGTTATGTAAGGACAACAGGTTACGGTACAAGAATGAGGAGCAATGATCTAGAAAAAGATAAATAACACAGAAGACAAGGCTTAGAGTCAAAATATTATACAAAATGGAAATGCAGAATACGGACAATGCAATACCATTGTAAGTATGAACGACCATGGATAGGTTAAACAAAACCAAGTGCAAAGTGTGCAAGAACAAAGTATGATGTGTTTCAAACTTCAAAGGAATTAAAGATGTGTGCAGTGTTTGAGTGCAAGAGTAGGAGAACATGAAGAGCTTCGAAGACTGAAATTGAAAAATTGAGGGACTTACATATTGAAATTGACGCGATGGAGACCTTAATCGCATTCATTGGAGTGAGAGGCTTCGATTGATCGGAGTAAAACGATGATTTGGTTGCTGGAGTTAGAGAACGAAAAGAGTTATAGAGATCATGGAGGTGCGTTAATGGCAAATTATAGAGAGAGAAACTGAAAGAAGAGAGAGTTGAGAATAAAGAAGTGAAATGATGGAGAGAGAGCTTGAAGGTGCATTAATGGCAGATTATAGAGAGAAAAACTGAAAGAAGAGAGTTAAGAATAAAGAAGTGGAGAGAGAGAGAGAGAGAGAGAGAGAGAGAGTTTTGAGGAAAACTGAAAGGGTAGCAAAAGGGAATGATTTCGAATCTTTAGGTGACGTGTCTGGCTGACGTCAGATGATGTCAAGTGGCGTGGTTCAAAGGTGAAATGACGCGTCTGAAGTGTGACGGGTACAATGCAATGAATGGGTAACTCGTGGATGAAATGGTTGAGTTTGTTATGACATGGCAGCTCATGAATCTTGGTTTCTTGAACTCTTGAACTAGCGAGTCATGATCTCGGCTAGTAGTGAGATCTCAGATGAGATGTTGGTTCTTCGTTCTTAATGAGTGGACACTTGAGTCTTTGTTTCCTGATGCCGGCGAGTCATGACCTTGGTCGGAGAGTACTTTCTGACATGTTGTTAGGTCAACATGCTGGGAGGTTCAACGATGTAGGTTCCATCACTTTAGGATACTGAGGTAATAGAACCTAGGGGCAGCTGTGGGGACATAATTTTTAGGAGATCCACGTGGCCGAGGTGCAACATGGACGGACCACTTCGCCGAGGTTGTTATGCGATAATATCAGAATCGAGAGAAATTGATAGAGGACAAGAGTCCCACATGATTTGAGGCACTCTGTTTGGATAGAGATGAGACTCTTAATAGAGATCATTCTTATTTAAGTAAGAGTCCAGGATAAATGTTGCTCTTGAGTCCTATGAAATCTGACTTCTAGGGGATGAGGGCACTGCTTGGCTATAAAAGTAAGGTATCTCCGTGGGTCTAAGGTATATTATTCACTGTGAGCTATTTGTTTGAGCAGTTATCTTGTGAGATTATTGACTAACTTGGTCGTCGGAGTGCCTCGGGTGGACAAGCCACAATGGTATTTCTTGTCTTCGTGTGCGCAAGTGCTAACTTAATCTATTCTTTCATGTGCTCTCCAACTAAATTTCCAAGATCTCGACAAAGAGATCTGTTTGATTGTAAGATCAAAAATCAACACCCATAAAAAGTAACTTAATATTTTTTTTCTAAACTTAAACTTGGCCCCCCTTAATAGAATTTCAATTTGAGTTTTTTGCTCTCATGGTGGGTTTCCTTTGAACCAAACTTGGTTGTTTTAAAATAATTAATATTTTTTTAGTGATTGAACTTTTAACCTCTCATACAAAAATGTATAAAAATGACCAATTATATAGGTCAATAATTAAATAACTAAAAATAAACGAAAAACTATTTAGAAATAACTGTAATCGGTTTATTGATTAAAATAGCATGTATGTAAAAAATTATCTTTTGTTCAGTAATGTTCCGAAACCATAACTTAATATTTTTTGCTGCACCTAATTTGCACCCTTAATCAAAATTTTAATTTGAATTTAACTGTCCTGGTGAATTTTTTTTTTTTGTCAAGTTGATAATTACTGATTAGTAGATCCATGTCTCTAAAATATAAGTGAACAGATAATATCTTCAAAATGAATTTGTTCATATATTTAAAAAATTTGTGAACAAAATACAGGTTGTGATTAATTCAAAATATTGGATCTTATATTCAAAAAAATATAAGGGATATTAAAAAATAAAAATAAAAAACTCAGAATTTGAACCTTGTTATAAAATAAATCCTAATTTTGGCAGGTCAATTGTATAATGGAGACTAGGGTGTGCGCGGTGCGGGTCGGTGCGGTTTGAGAGAAAAATAGAAACCGTATGGCGGGTGGCGGATTGATAAAAGTGTCACTAGAATTTGTCATTTCCTTATCAAAAATCGACGGTTCGGTTGACAAATAATAGCGGATTTGCCATGGCGGTTCGGGTGCATTGGCGGTTTATAAAAAATATAATTCAAATTTCAAAACTTAAATCAAAGAATAAAAAAAAGACGAGAGATACCGTGATGTTAAGCATCTTGCGAAACTTTCTTCTGATGCAGCAAGTGTAGCAACAACATGATAATATCAACGACTATGCCATCAATTCATTACAAGCATCTGTGGAAACTACAATGATCAAATACAATACATAAAATTAATATCAATCAGGGTTTACAATATATTGAAAATGTTTACTGTTAAAAAGTATTTAGATTGAAAAGTGAGCTGATGCAAGTTTGCAACATGGCCAGAAAAAAAAGGATTGAAAAGTGAATTGGAATCCAACTTTATTTTGGATTACTGACATCTTGAATTCCCCTTGAGCAGTAATATAATACTATATTCTAAGGTATAGAATAACAAGCAAACTTAAGTAAAAAAGAATTTTTAGAATCTTATAAAACATGATTTAATAGCGGTGCGGGTCGGTGCGGTTTGGAAGAAAAATAGAAACCGGCGGATTGATAAAAGTGTCACTAGAATTTGCCATTTTTCTTACCAAAAATCGGCAGTTCGATTGGAAAATAATAACGAATTTGCCTTGGCGGTGCGATTCGGTACAGTTTTGATGGTTTCGGCGGTTTCGACGGTATTATGCACACCCCTAATGGTGACCATGTCCATTGACAAATGGTCTCTATATTGGAACAAAACTATCATTTCCTGTAATATCTAACTAGCATATCACCCGTGCTATGCAAGGATTGTGTTTACAATTATCTATATATGTGAATTGTGATTTTTAATTTTTTTTTAAATGTCTTTTTTTTTTCCCTTTTTTTATATTATATTGAAGTTTAATATTTTGATAATAATCATATGTGTTGGACTTTTCAAGGAATTAAATGTCTTTATTATTATTATATTATATTAAAGTTTAATATTTTGATAATAATCATATGTGTTGGACTTTTCAAGAATTAAATATCTTTTTTTTTATTATATTATATTAAAGTTTAATATTTTGATAATAATCATATGTGTTGGACTTTTAAAGAAATTTTTTTACGCTTGTTCTTAATACATTAAAGTATTATTATGAGGGATAATAATCATATGTGTTGAGATTTTTCAAGAAATTTATATGTGTTGGATTTCAAAGAATTTTTTTTATGTTTGTTCTTAATGCATTAAAGTGTTATTATGAGAGTAAGACTTAGGAGTTGGGAGAAGTTAATAAAAGCTAAGATTTTTTTTTTTCAATCAAAAAATTTAGATTGGGAGATTGGAGCTCCCACAAGGCTTGGGGTTAAAAACCTCTTTTTACTTAATATATAGTATAGACATAGATAGTATATATATATATAGATATATAGATAGTGGTAACCCGTGCTATGCACAGAACTTTATAAATTAAAAAAAAATTATTATTATAATTATTAGATAAGCTTTAAAGTTTTTTTTTAGTTTTTTTTTTATGTTATAATATAATATATAAGATATAAATAGATATCTACAACTTTAATAAAAAATATTTATCTGATTTTTGGGGAAGAGAAACGAATATAAGTTTTAATTTTTTTTTTGAAATTGGTGAGAGAGATTACAAGGGGAGATTATGAAATATTTTGTTATTAAATAAATAAATCAGTTAATTTTTTTAATCTATTTGGTAAATTAAAAAATTAATAATTTTAGAAAATTGATAATTTATCCCATTAAGTGATTTAAAATTTTGATATATATATATATATATATATATACATAATTATATTACTAAATCATAATTCAAATTTAGATGTTATATTTTTTGAGATCTATAGCTAAATTCTCATCTTCTTTATTTTTGTGGTGTAACCATAGTGTATGAGAGAAATTGAAAAGGGTGCTGCAGTAATTATGAGAGAAGTCAAAAGGGATTGTGGGTTGGGAGAAGTTAATAAATGTTGAGGTTGGGTTGGGAGAAACAATAAATGCTGAGTTTTTTTTTTTTTTTTGTTAAATCAAAAATTAGAAAATTAGGATTAGGATATTACAGCTCTCACAAGGCCTATGAGTTAAAAACCCCATTTTGCTTAATATTTAAGTGCTAGTATATCACCCGTGCTATGCACGGATTGTGTTTACAATTATCTATATATGTGAATTGTGATTTTTAATTTTTTTTTAAATGTCTTCTTTTTTTTCTTTTTTTATATTATATTAAAGTTTAATATTTTGATAATAATCATATGTGTTGGATTTTTGAAGGAATTAAATGTCTTTTTTTTTAATTATTATATTATATTAAAGTTTAATATTTTGATAATAATCATATGTGTTGGACTTTTCAATTTTTTTTTTTTATGCTTGTTCTTAATGCATTAAAGTATTATTATGAGGGATAATAATCATGTGTGTTGGGACTTTTCAAGGAATTCGTATGTGTTGGATTTTAAAGAATTTTTTTTTATACTTGTTCTTAATGCATTAAAGTGTTATTATGAGGGTAAGACTTGGGAGTTGAGAGAAGCTAACAAATGCTAACATTTTATTTATTTTTAAATCAAAAAATCAGAAAATTTAGATTGGGAGATTGGAGCTTCCACAAATCTTGGGGCTACAAACCCCCTTTTGCTTAATATATAGTATAGATAGATAGCCTATTATGAATCAAAAAAATAGCCTATCACTCGTGCTATGCATGGAATAATTATAGATATTTATATTTGTTTTAGATTTTTTAATATATAAATTTTGTTTTTTAAGATTTTTTATAAAAATAATTTAACAATCTTATCACTAATCATAGTGTATGAGAGAAGTTGAAATATGTACTGCAATAACTATGCATGGATTGTATCTATAGTTATTTATATGAGGGGATTTTAAATGTTGATTAAAGGATTTTGACCAAATTAATAAATGTAGGCATGTGGAAAGACATGAGGATTGGAAAAATTTAATAAATACTAATCAGGAGATTTTGACCAAATCAATAAACGCTAAGATTTTTTTTTTTTAATCAAAAAATCAAGAAATTAGAATTGGCATATTGAAACTCCCACAAGGCGTGGGGTTAAAAACCCCATTTTGTTTAATATATAGTATAGATTGAGATATCATACCCCCGGACGCAGCAAAATTGATTAGGAGGGGTCTCAAGTTGCAATTAGTATAGCATTTGGCATAGGTTCGATTTTCCACCATTGCGCAAATCTTGACTTAAGCGAAATTTGTGTTGAAGGGTTGGTGCAACCTCTTAGGTTATAGTGTCCAGTCCGTAACGAACAACAGGATATTTTGGTAATCTCGACATGATCTCGACTCGGGCGATGCCTTAGACTTACGGGAGGATGTGAGAATTTTCTTATACCAAAAAAAAAAAAAAGCACAGAGATATCATGACATGAAGTGGTGGATAAATTTTATACTAGACATGCATTATATAGTGAGAGGATATATATTATTTTAAGTCTGGCCAGTTTGATATCGAGTTTAATTTAGTCATTTCAAATATGATAATAAAAAAATTTCAAATCTCTAGTCCGTTTTTTATTTTTTAATATTGTCATAAATGGTATTAAAGTATTTAAATCCATTTATTTATTATTTGAATTTGGAACGTTAACAAAATTCAGTAATAAAATAAACTTGATTTTTAACCATTGTTTTAATTTAAACCTAGAAAGAAGTATGTATATATATATATATTTTTTCTTAAATAGTTTTTTTAATTTAAAAAATATCCGATTGAATTAGGTGGATTGGGCAGACCATCGGCCAAAGTCCACCGCACCTACATGCCCTACATGTTGAAAAATGCTTGAGCCGTATATATATGTCAAACGTGCGATTTTGGTTGTGAAAATTAAGGGTAATACTATGCTACATATTTTTTTTATTATATATTTTTGTGATAAATATTATGTATTTTTATGATAGAAGTTACTTATTTTTTTAGATAGAGTTATAATAATTTGTGATTTAGTTACATATTTTATGGTAATACTATAAACTTTGTAGTTAAAAAACATTTGAATAAAAAAATTTATAACTTTATCACAAAAATACATAACACTAATATAAAATGTGTAATTAAATCACAAATTATATTAATTTTATATTAAAAAAATACATAATATTTATTATAAAAATATATAAAAAAATTATATATATTACAAACCTTTTAAAGAGTATGTATTATAAGGCTCCGTTTGGTTACGATATCAAATTATAGTTCTACCCATTAATTTGAGTGTATTGTTTGTTTTGAACTTTTAAATAATAATTCTACACTCATTTCTCAAAACTCAATTCAAAACATAATCATTACTTTTCAATTTTAAAATATTTTATAAAAATAAATTTAAACTCTATTTTATAAAAATATTTTTAAATATTTTAATTTTTTTGTTATGTATGTGGTTACGATTTGAGTGTAGAGTTGTGAAAGTAGTATGGAGTTTTGAGTTATGTGTTTGGTTATGAGTTTTAAAAATAATTTTTTAATTGAGTTTTGTTTTATGTGTTTGGTTACGATTTGAGTATAGAGTTGTTTTTAAATTTAAAATATTAAAATTTTAAATTATTTAAATTTTTATGATTTTAATTTTTTGAATATTTATTTTAACTTTTTACATATTAAAATTTTAGATTATTTAAATTATTTAAATATTTATGATTTAAATTTTTTGAATATTTGTTTTGAAAAAAAATTATTTCCTTTGTAGTATTTTCAATTAAAAAATTGATTAATGTTATTTTCTGTTAATAATAAATTTTTTTAATTGAATTTTAAAAAGAGTTTGGTTATGAGTATTTATAAGAATTTTCAATAGTGTGAAAGTAGTGTGTTTTGTTATGAGTTATAACAATTTAAATTAAGTTTTGAAAATTCTTTCCAAAACTCATAACCAAACAAATTTTCTTACTTCACATGTCAAATCAAACTTTCAAAACTTAATTCCACACTCCATTCAATACTCTATTCAAAAGCCATAACCAAACAAATTTTCTATACTCAAATCATAATTTCACAACTCACAAACTCAAAATACAACTCATACTGTCAAATCATATTTACAAAACTCTACCAAACACAACCTAAAAATTTCCAAAAATTATAGACCCTATGTGGGCACAAAAATTCCAACAAAATAACCCATCAAACTCCCAATCAAGCGGAGCTGCTGCAGAGCTCTAATTAGAGCTGCTGTAGTACAGCTCTAATGAGCTAGAGCTGTCCATGAATTAAAAAAAAAAAAAAAACAACAACAACAACAGTGAAGTAAAAGACAAAAAAAGAAGAAAGAAAAAGACAAATTAGAGCTCCTTTTTTAGAGTTCTTGATCATTTTTCCCCAATCAAGTCCCATCATCTTACCCAATTTGGCCGTAACCCATATAATCTAAAATACTCCATCCGTCTCAAAATAATGGTCACTTTTGAAAAATTTAACTTTTTTTAATAGTATAGTTATTACACTTTAAAAAAATTATTTTTCCAAAATTATCCTTTGATAGTATATTTTTTGGAGAATATCAATATCATAATTGTACTTTTTATGTTGTTAATGAATTTAAAAGAATGGCAAAATAAGAAATTTATATTATTTTTGTACTTAATTTTTGAAAAGAGACTAATATTTTGAGACAATGAAAAATAGAATAAGGGACTAATATTTTTGTTATGGAGGGAGTAAAATAAAGCTTGAAAAGCAATGACAAGTGTATATAATCTGGGAAATCTATTTGCATCTGAAGAAAACCCGTAAGGCTTTCTTTGAGATGTGAGTTAGTTTTATAATTTTTTTAGTTTGAGGTCAAAAAAATTTATTTGGGATAGATGTTTTAACTTTTTTGTAAGAGAAAAAATAAAATAATTGTGGTTTGAATATGACATTTTGTCTAATTAGATTAAAAAATCTATTTTATTTTTTTTTTAACTATTTTAACTAAAAAGTTCAAAAACCTCATATGTCAAAGGAAAGCTAAACCTAGTTGATTATTGATGGGAAATTACATAAGCAAAATTTTAAAAAAAACTAGAGAAGTTTATGAATTTAATTATTAAAATTTATAAATTTTATTACTTCATTTATATATATTTTTTGGGTTAAATTCATTTTAGTCTTATAGTATGGAGTTGGAGCACTTTACCCCCATATCCTTCAAATATAATTAGAAAGGTCTTATGTGACTTTTGAACTACAGTGTTACCGTTACTTTTCCATCGAAACTAAGGAAAATATATTACACAAACCACCATTGTTGATAGTGAATTTTATTTTCTAAAAAATTAGAATAAAATTAATACAAAAAAGGACAATAGCCCCATTTTCTCCAAATCTGAAATTAGATTAATATGTTAATTAAAATAAAATAAAATAAATTAAAACATTATTAAGAATTGACCTAAAATAAAATAAAATATAATTAAAAATTTATTTAAAATATAATTAAATAAATATAAAATAAACAATAATTAAGAATTGATCTAAAATGTAATTAAACTAAAATTAGATTAACATGTTAGAAATTATAAAAAATAATTCATAATTTAGAATTAATTGTGATCTAAAATATAATGAAATTAAAACTAGATTAAAAGTTAGTAATTACATCAAATAGTTAAATATTTAGGATTAATTGTGATCTATATAACGGTTCTGGTTTTGACACGACCCATTTCTTGCTTTTGATTTTGGGAATCCATATCGTTAACTATTGTTGACTTCATTTTTATATTATTGCTAGTTGAGTTTGGTTATTTGGGAGTTAAGGTTGTGTTTGAAACATGTTTGGAGTTAGCTTTTCAATAGAGTTGTTGTCCAGATTTTTGCCTATTCACTCGAACAGTCTTTCTTACGCTCAAGCGGTCTTTTACAGTCTACAAAACTATTGGAAGTGAGGTATCTTCGCTTGAGCGGTCTTTCTTGTACTCGAGCGGTCTTTTGCAGGTCTGAACTTCTGGGAGGGAGGTCATTGTGTTTTTGGTCGCTCAAGCGGTGTCACTTATTGTGTCTAACGCTCGAGCGGTGTTTTGATTGCTCAAGTAGTCTACATGTATATCAGTCCGAGAAAATAATTTTTTGAGACACTTTTTCATTCCTCTCTCTCTCTCTCTCTCCAAACATCCCAAAATCCCTAATTCTTCATTCTCTCTCTCTAGTTCTTACATTCAAGCTCCAAATACTATCAATCTATTGATTTCTTCACCCTAACCCTTTGGAGAACAAGTTAGAGCACGTCGAGAGCTTTGTTTTAATAGGAGAAGTTATCGTTTTCAGCTTCGTCATACTTCAACACGCATATGTCATCTTTCGTATGATTAAGTTTATAAATGGAATATATGATATGATATTATTGATCAATTGTAAGGAATATTATGAGATGAGCTATTGCTATTATTTTGGGGCATTACAACTTGGTATCAGAGCTATTGGATTTGAATACTTGGGATCGTGGAATGTGGTTTTTACCACAATAGGTTCTCTCTCTAGATGATATTAGAAGTAGACCTGGTATGCTATGTGATAACATGCTTATGTGACTAAATGATTATGGGATTTAATTTCTTAGATATTGATTGGGCTTATGAGTTTCTAGAAGTTCTGTTAAAAGAGCACTTGATCACTGCTATTTCTAACTGAAACTCGAGCAATGTCGCGAGACGGTCACTACCTAAAAAAGAAGTTTGTATGTGTTAACGTGATTAGGTGCTTATGTAAAGTGAATTAATTGTTGTCAACTGTATTAGGACATGAGTGAATTAGTTTTGGTACATTTGTAAAAGTGCTAATTTGTTGTGTTACCTTTATTAGGATGTCAGGACGTAGACATGGTGGTGGTAGGCGTGGTAGGCTTAGGCGGCAAGAAATGCTATTACCGAATGATATTCCGGCGCAAAAGGAGGGAGTTGGTCAGGCCAACATGGCCGAACAAACAGGTCAGCAAGCTATGGGCATTTTTGCCCGTGAAATGGCTGAAGCTTTGCAGGAATCCATAGACATTCTCAAAGTTGAGAGTCAAGTCCAAGCCTATGTTGTCGAGACAAGGTCGTCTTTTCTGAAGAGGGAGTTCTTAATGTCAAATCCGAATGAGTTTTTGGGAGATCCGAAAGAGCCATTGAAGGCGGATAAGTGGCTTGAGCAGATATTGAAAATGTTCAAGATGCTTGGCATCGAGGACGACGATTTAAGGGTGACCTTGACCTTCTTCTAGCTGAAGGGAGATGTGGGTTAATGGTGGAAGTATGCACGAGGGCGCATTGGGCTAACTTGAGAGGCCTTTGTCAACGCCTTCCAAGATAAGTTTTTGCCTCCTATTGCTAGGGAGAAGTTGAGAGATTAGTTCTTGAAGCTCAAGTAGCTGAATACACCTGTAGTCGAGTTTGAAGCTGCTTTTACTAGCCTTTCTAGATTTGCACCGAAACTTATGGCGGCAGAGGAACGCCATTGCATTGAGTTTGAGAAGAGGTTAAGGATCGGGCTCCTTTTCAAAGTGGCCAATTCTATGATTAGGGATTACAATCACCATATGGAGGCAATGACTCACCTAGAGATTGTGATCCAGGTAGAAGAGGAGCAGATGAGGGGCTCTAGGTAGAGAAGTCAAGAAGTTCAGTGGGAGACTCGTGATAAAAAAAGGTAGAGGGGTTCCACCCCATAGCAGTCCCAGGCAGCACAATTCAGATCCACTTTTCTTGTACTGAGTTCTGGTTCAGGGAGAGGTAGTCATGGTGGGATCACTTGTTTCAAGTGTGGTCAGCTGGGCCACAAGTCTTTAGGTTGTCCACAGAGAGGAGGAGGGCAATCGTCTGCACTGTCTTTGGCTCGTCCTTAGAGCCAGAATCAGGGAAAAGGGCAGCCACCTACCTATTATCAGTATGGGCATTTGAGGCACTTAAGAAGCTTTTGCACTCAGGTAGGTGGCACATCTGGTGTTTCTGGTTCGAGACAGACACAAAGTCATCAGTCCACTCTTTTAACACAGGCCTTGAGGGCCAATCAAAAAGCCTCTTCAGCTCAATCAGTGTATCAGACCTATGCTTCGAGGGGTAAGCAAGTAGAGTAGAGACCCACAAGGCTTGTGTATGTTGTTACCACGCCAGATTAGTTACCAACATCCTCTGTTGTGAGAGGTAACTTTTTGTTGCTCAATTCTATTGCCAATGTGTTGATTGATAATGGTGCATCTCATTCCTTTATTTTGTCTTCATTCCACAAGTTTTGGTGTTAGAAGTGGTTTAGTTAGCGTAGAGTTACCAGTTGGGGGTAAGGTTGTCTTGGATTGGGGATGTCGCAGCTATGAGATAGAGGTTACTGGTTGCCAACTTTTTTTTGCTTTTATATTGTTAGACATGTCAGGTTTCAATGTCATTTTAGGCATGGATTGGTTATCTTCGTGCCATGCTTTTATATATTGTTACCGTTAGAGGGTTACGGTGTGCACCTTGAGTGGTGAATATTTTTATTTTCTAGGGAACTAAGCTAATAGAGTTTTGTTGCCAGTTTATGACTCACGTGGTCGGAGCGCGGTTAATTTCCTTCTTGCAACCTTCTTGGGTAATAAGAGTAACGTGGTCCGAGTTGAACTGCTAAGGGTAGTGTGTGAATACCCGGATGTCTTTCCAAAAGATCTTACTAGTTTGCCACCCCACCGAGAGATTGAGTTCTGTATTGACTTAGTGCCCAACACGGTACCAATTTCCATGGCACTGTATAGATTTGCACCTGCTAAGTTGTATAAGTTGAAGATTCAACTCCAAGAACTATTAAATAAGGGCTTCATCGCCTAGTACATTGTCTTAAGGAGCAACAACTCTCTTTGCTGAGAAGAATGATGGCACATTACGACTATGCATTGACTATCGAAAGTTGAACCAGGTAACTGTTAAGAACAAGTACCCATTACCACGTATAGATGATTTGTTTGACCAATTAAAGGGGTCTCGTTGCTTTTCTAAGATTTACTTGAGATCAAGTTATCACCAATTGAGGGTGAAGAAGGAGGATATTTAGAAAACAAATTTTGTACGCAGTATGGCTACTATGAGTTCTTAGTGAAGCCTTTTGGGCTAACCAATGCACCAGCTTCATTTATAGATTTGATGAATCGAATCTTCCATGAGTTCTTAGACTGTTTTGTGGTTGTTTTTGTTAACGACATTTTAATCTACTCATCCTCCAAGGAGGAACACGAGGAACACTTGCGGGTTGTACTTTAGTTGCTTAGAGTACACTGTTTATATAATAAGTTCAAGAAGTGCAAATTATAGTTAAAAGAAGTTAAGTTTTTAAAACATGTGGTATTTAGGAAAGAGGTGATTGTAGGCTCTTCTAAGATAGAGGCAATACAAGATTAGGAACAACCTAAGAATGCTTTTGAGATCCGGAGTTTATTGGTCTTAACTAGGTATTACCGACATTTTGTGAAAGACTTCTCTATATTGGCCTCACTATTGACTAGATTGACAAAGAAGTGGATTAAATTTGTGTGGAGTGAGACTTATAAAAAGTTGTTTCAAAAGCTTAAGGTTAAATTCACTACTGCTCCAGTATTGATTATTTCAGAGAGGGATTTGGGTTATTCGATTTTTTGTGATACGTCTTGAGAAGGTTTAGGTTGTGTATTGATGCAAGAGGGGAAAGTGGTAGCTTACAGTTCACGGTAGTTGAAAACACATGAGAGAAATTATCCTAGTCACAACCTAGAGCTAGCGGCGGTGATTTTTGCCTTAAAAATCTAGATGCATTATTTATATGGTGAGAGATTTAAAGTGTTTTCCGATCACAAGAGTTTGAAATATTTGTTTTCACAGAAGGATTTAGATTTTGAGACAGATGAGGGAGATGGAGTTTATGGAGGATTATGATTTCAAGTTACACTATCATCCAGGAAAGGCTAATGTAGTGGCCGATGCCTTGACTAGGAAATCCGTAAGTAGTGTGCCTAGTATTGCCATCCGAGAATGGGAGATGTTGGACGCTATTGGTGAGTTTGACTTATGTCTTGGCGAGTTCGTCGAGTCGGCTGTTTTGTTCATTGTAGTTGCAACACCTACACTAATGAGCCGAGTTTTAGAAGCATAATAGGGTGATCATGAAGTAGAGGCTATCTAAGGGAAGATATCTAGTGGAAAGGTAGAAAAGGGCTTGAACGTGTATTCTGACTCGAGTGCGAGGTATCTAGACTGCCTTTCCGTACCAGAATCTTGTAGAGAGGAGGTATTCCAAGAGTTCTATCATTTACGTCTTGCGATACACCCGGGAGGCACAAAGATGTACTGTAACCTTAGCTACTAGTTTTGGTGGAGGGGGATGAAGAGAGGCATAGCCTTGTTTGTTTTGCGGTGCCTTACTTGTCAACAAGTGAAGACCGAGCACCAACGACCAGCGGGTTTGTTGTAACCATTACCTATAGTTGAGTGGAAATAGGAGGATGTCATGATGGATTTTGTTGTGGGTCTTCTGAGGACTCAACGAAGTAACGATGTTGTGTGGGTGATAGTCAATCGGTTAACTAAATCAGCACACTTTGTACCTATGCGCACGAGTGACTCGGTAGATTATCTTGCTGACCTTTATATTAAGGACATAGTTTGACTTCATGGGGTCCTTATGACTATTGTTTCGGATATAGATCCACGTTTCATGGCTCGATTACGGCAGATCCTACAAAATGCCTTGGGAACTAGATTGACGTTTAGCACCATCTATCATCCTCAGACTGACGGGCTATCCGAGTGAACCATTCAGATCTTTGAAGACATGCTTCAGGGTTGTGTTCTGGATTTTAAAGGGTCGTTAGAGAGGCATTTACCTTTGGTTGAGTTTTCCTGTAATAATAGTTTCTAGACAAGTATTGGTATGGCATCGTTTGAGGCCTTCTATGGACATCCGTGTAGATCTCTAGTGTGTTGGGTCGAGGTGGGTGATGCACATATGTTAGGCCCAAAATTAGTTTGGAAAACGACAGAGAATGTGGCACTTCTTCGTAAGAGGTTGGTTTTAGCTCAGAGTCGCTAGAAGAGCTATGTTGATCGTAGGAGGAGACCTTTATCTTTTGAGGTAGGACATCATGTATTCTTGAAAATATCACCGAGATGAGGTTTAATGAGATTTAAGAAGAACGGTAAGTTGTCTCCTAGATTTATTGGGTCTTTTGAGATTCTAGAGCGGATTGAGGAGGTAGCTTATCGTTTGGCCTTGTCGTCCCTACTTTCTAGGGTTCATGACATGTTTCATATTTGTATACTTTGTAAGTATGAGCCTGATCCTTCACACATGTTGGATTGAATTGAGTTAGAGGTAGATAAGGATGCCTCGTGTGAGGAGAGACCAGTACGGGTTTTAGATACTCGGGGACCAAGTCTTGTGAGGGAAGACTATTCCATTCGTTAAGGTACTGTGGCGATACCATGGGGTTGATGAGGCGACTTAGAAGCGTGAGGTGGAAGTCCATGAGAAATATTCGGACCTATTTGTGGATATTCGAGACTTTTATTGAAAATCTTATTCATGTTCGTAATATGTAAACATTGTATATGTTTTGGAAAGCTGGACTGTAATATTCCGTATTGATAGACTTTATGTTATCATTGTTGTTTGTGTGAATGGTTACAAGTTTAATCTAAATTCGGTGATTGTTGGTTTAAGTTTAATTTCGGGGATGAAATTCCTTAAGGGGGGAGATTATAACGATTCTGGTTTTGACCTAACCCATTTCTTGTTTTTGATTCTGGAAATCTATGTCCTTAACTATTGTTCATTTCATTTTCATCTTGTTGCTAGTTGAGTTTGGTTATTTGAGAGTTATGGTTGTGTTTGAAACATGTTTGGAGTTAGTTTTTTAATAGAGTTGTTGTCCATATTTTTGTATGTTCGCTCGAACGGTCTTTTACAGTCTACAAAACTACTAGAAATGAGGTATCTTCACTCGAGCGGTCTTTCCTACACTCGAGCAGTCTTGCAGGTTCAAATTTCTCGGAGGCAGTCATTGTGTTTTTGATTGCTCGAGCGGTGTCACTTATTATGTCTGATGCTCAAGTAGTGTTTTGGTTATTCAAGCGGTCTACACGTATATCACTTTTTCATTCATCTCTCTCTCTCTCTGTCTCTGTCTCTGTCTCTGTCTCTAAACATTCCAAAAACCCTAGTTATTCACTCTCTCTCTCTCTCTTCTCTCTCTAATTCTTATATTCAAGCTCCAAATACTCCCAATCTATTGATTTCTTCACCCTAGCCCTTTGGAGAAAAAGGTAGAGCACGTCGAGAGCTTTGTTTTAATTGGAGGAGTTACCGTTTTCCGCTCTACCAAACTTCAACTGTTGCTCTCTCTTGTCTTCTGATCTTGAGATTGGGATTTCTGCAACCTTTGGTATGATTTTTACCTTAGTTATTCGTCTATAGAAAAAGTCTAGTGATTTGGGGATTTTGGGTTAAACCTAGGGTTTGGTTTTGAATTAAAAAGAAGGGTTTTCAAATGGGTCCTTAAGAAAGGTTGTGGGATGTGTTTATGGTTAAAATGGTGGATTTCTTTACTTAAAATTGATTTTGTAAGTAAAGAGGGTTTTGTTCTAATATTATGGATATTTGGTTTGTGAAAGAAAATGAAAAATGATGTTGGGCTTTGTAAGATTAGAACAATGTATATGTTGATGATGATGGTAGAGTTGGATATGTATTATCATTCCTATTTTGAAAATGATGAGATTATATATTTTGTTAGAAATTATTTATTTTATAGAAATATCTGTTTTTGGGCTATCGGTAGAGGATAACTTTGATTGTTGTAGAAATTGCATGAGGATTAGGTGAAACAAAACTAATTACTCATACATCTTGCATTGAGCATTATTTCATACTTAAACATTGAAAATGTATTATTTTCAGAAAAATGCGTGAACATCGTGGTGAATCTGGTTAGGGGTGTGGTTATGGTTATTATATTGGCTTATATGTCCATGGTGAAAGTCCAAAAACCCGCACGGTTAGGTGCCGATCCTTCGGTTAGTATCGATAAAATGGTTTTAGTAGTGCTTGTATAGCCTACTAGTAAACACATACCTAGAGATTTCCAGTGTTTTGTATCTACTGCCCTGTTTTCTGTTACAAAAGGATTATTTCATGAATTGATATATAATCTGGCATTGCATAGTTTTGAGATGGAAATATGAAATATTTGACAAATGGCATGCATGTGCATTCACCTTATGACTTTTTTAAGATTCATATATTGTGTTAAAGTATCTCTACTGGGCTTTGGCTCACCTTATGTTGAAAACAACTTTTAGGTGTTGATGATATGCCTCCACTAAAAACATAACTGGGAGGACTTGCAGCCAAGGGCTTCATTTTGTTATTTTTATGTAATTATTTTTGTACAAACTTGTAGACACCCGATTTTTGACCGCTCGCAAGACTTGGACGCTTTGTCCTGTGCACTCGATGATGAAGTTGTGTTAATTGCAATTCGAATTCTCACCGAAGGAACGTAAGCTCGCACTCCAAAACCAATCCCAAACCTTTCATATTCATGCTATGCTTACCCCAGAAATTCATTTTTGACCATTGTGCCACCCTACACTAAGTATAAAACATGTCGTACCACATTGGCAGCCAGCCGACTCCCATAGCTATTGGGAGCCGGCCGACTCTCGATAGCAAGAAACACTGTTCTGGGCGGGAATGGCCCAGTTGTTCATTTTTGAAGACATTTATGACTTATTTTGCTCAAATTCTATAAATACGACCATATCTATACACCATAGACAACCTTGGAACCAGAACTTAGAACCTTGGTTGAGCTTTGTGAGTCACAATTCAAGCTTGCGAGTGTGCTTGGACCAGGTTTGGTTCACAAACAAGAGCTTACCTTCTTCAAGAGGTATAAGCTTACCACATTTCCCTTGCTTTCATTTATGTCTTTCTCTATCCTTTTCTAGTGTTTGTATTGTTTTGATCCTATTTTAAGTATTAGAAGTTGGGTTTGAATAGCTACCAAAGGGTAGAGAGGGTTAACACTCTTCTTGCACCTTTCTTGCTCTCTACTTCATATCTCAAACCTTTATATTACATTATTTTCTTTGCCTTTTAAACTAATTTTCAAAGTTTAACAAAGGCTAAAAAAACATGGTTTGAGGTCTCAAAAATGGAGAGGTTAGTCACCTCTCCATGCTTTTGTTCACCAGCCTTGCTTTGCTTTGTTCTTTCCTACCTTTTTATTCTCTTTAACATGATTTTTAGCCACTGTTTATAGCATATTAGGGGCTATTTTAGGGCTGTTCTAGTTTATTTAATTAGTGTATTCTTTGAATATCTAGCTCGTTGTGTTGTAAATCTTCATATCTAACTTGTAGTGTTGTGTCACCCATGCTTTGATAATTTTCTTTGGTTCCATTTCATATTAAGGGTCTCATTCTAAATAATCAATCTTGCATAAGTCATTTCTGCCACCTCTCTCTTTTCTTTTTTGTTTTGTTTTGTTTTGAGAGTTTCTTCAACCGATCGACGATTATTCAAGGCATGAGATAGAGACTTATGCTCAATCGCTTAATCTCTACAGAGGTTCATCTTCAAGGCATAGGCTCTCTTTTATGCCAAGAATCACTTCTCGTTTGACGTTTCTTCTCATTTAGTGGACTTAAACATCATTTTGGACAAATTGATTAAAGAATGGTAAAGACTAATAAAATCGGCTTAAAATGAATTAAACCGACATAAAGAAAAGGTTTAGAGTTAGTTGGATTCGGCCAGATGTTATGCCGAGTTCATTATTTTGGGAATTGTCACATGTCAAAACATGGTATGTTGATAAGACTTAGAGCTTGTCTATTTCCCTCTTTGAGTCTTCATGATAAGAGGATAGGGTGGTTTTTCATTACATTTATCAATTTTGTCCAAACGTGCTTGGGATCATCAAGCCATCAATTTGTGCTAATTGATGGATTCGAACGCGAATTTGTTTTTCTCTTGAGTTTCACATGACAGAGAGGAGCAGAAGGGACAAACAGGGCCTAAAAAGGCTCTGTTTGAACTGTTCTCACCTCAGAGCTGGCCGGTACTATTTTAGCGCGGCTGGATCTCATTTGGAGCCAGTCGGCTCCCAAAGTTTGGTAAGCAGTAAGCTTTTTGAAGAAACCAAGGGTAGTGGCTGAAAGTGAGGCAGAGTAGTCTGGGCAGACAGAGTAGCTTCTGGGCACTGTGCATGTGATCATTGCGCCTCATGGTTGCTTAGATTAAATTTCTTATTAGCTTTGTTGTGATTATTATTGTTGTAATTAGTTAGTGTTGTTGTGATTAATTATTGTTGTAGTTATTATTATTGTTTATTTGTAATTGTAAAATAGTTAACTTAGACTGCTAGTTTATTGCCCATTCTAATATCCTTGTTGTAATAACTTAGCTAGTTTTAAACTTCATCTATTCGGATTTGCAATAGTTAGTTTATTCCGGACATTTGGACACTTATTCGCACCCTCTTTCATGAGGGAAAATATGTAATAACGTGTATGTCATCCAACCTCCATTTCTTTTTCCCTTTTATTTACCCGTTTATAATGGTAGTGCAGAGCATCATGTTTCTTTAGCATTTCTCATGTTCGCATACACTCGTCTCACATGCATAGAGGTTCGGTTCATCATACTAACTAATGCTAATTTTCAACTTCATTGTTTGAAAACGTGATTTATCACATGTCTTGGAATTGGATCATATACCATGTTCATAGACGAGCCTATAAAATTTGTGTAAATGTGTGCATTGCATTAGTCACATTGTATGGTTTAGGAACATGCATGTTTTCTAATCATTTTTCTTTATTTGGCTTGCCTTGGAGTACTAGGTGAGCACTTATTGCTTTAGCATCTTGCATTGCGTGTGATTGTTGCCATGTCGAGCATGCTTTCCATGAAGCTAAATGCTTAAGTGATATACTTATTTGAATTCCTGTGGATGAAGGCTAATTTCTTAAATTGAGATAAATTGACTAATGTACATACAAACTCACTTTTCAAGTAACGCGTATTCAAAACAATTTTCAAATAAACATGAAATCAAATGTTCCAACTTTTGCAATTTAGTTTATACTTGTGTGCAACACCTAGGAATGTTAGCCTAAATAATCGGAACAAGAACCTATAATGTACATAAAAATCACATCATGATTAGTAGAGGCCGATCTTTGATCGAGCGAGTGGGGTGCTCAATTCATGACCTTCCTCTCTCGTACCTAAGATTTCGAGCCGAGACACTTTGGTAATGACAGATAAGTGGCCTTTAGCACGAGTCTCAGGTTTCCTAAATTTTCTAAAAATATTTAGGTGGCGACTCTTTAATTTGGCAAAACAGTCCATTTTTGGCATTTTGATTCAAAATCAATTTGCCAAAAGAATTGCCGGATTTGGACTCTTTTTGTGTTTTCACTATTTCACCTTGCACTTGTGAAATTGGATTCAGAACCACGAGAGTCCAAATTGTAGGGCTAGTCGTATTCGAAAGGAGCACGAAAAGCAAGCTACAAAACCTTGAGCTTTATTTGTATTGAGTTGAATTCATTTTGATGTACCCAAGCATCGACTTGGAAATATGTAGCCATTGGGGCATATAATTACTTGATTTTACTTTTATTTTAATTCTTGTATCCATGTCATATGCTATAGATTCAAGATTTTGGATTTATGAATGTATACATGCATGTGGCATCTTTTGTATAATCAAGTTTATAAATGGAATATAAGATATAATGTTATTGATCAATTGTAAAGAATATTATGAGATGAGCTATTGTTATTATTTCAAGGTGTTACAATCTAAAATATAATTAAATTAAAATTAAAATTTAAGAATTACAATAAATAATTTATAATTAATTATGATTTAATTGAATTAATACTAGACTTTATAAATTATGTGTATGAAAAATGAGAGGAAGAAAATAACAAAAAATATAAGATCTGAGAGTATTATAATAATTTTACATCTATAGTTAACAATATCAATGGTTGTATTTTATTCTAAAATCACATGAGGGAATAGATGACTATTTTTAAAAGATAAAGAAGTAAAATACTATCAAACCATACCATAGAGGTAAAATGAATTTTGCCTTATTTTTTTAAATACACTGAGTTGAAATTCTCCCATTATTCATTCCTATCAAGTTTTCTTGTAAAAGTATATACGAAGCTCTGTAGATATGGTAATGCCAGTCCTTTTTAGCCGTGGCCAACGGATCTAAGATTATTATTATGAGAGTACAAAAGTATATTTAGAGGTACAAATTCTTATAATTTTTAATTATTTTAAATTGTCTAATATAATAAATGATATTTTTAAAATTTTTGGGGTATGGTCGCCCTCTTCCACACACTCTAGATCTATCTTTAGCCAAGAAACAAAAGAAGAATTTTTGGAGAGGAAGAAAGCAAATATGATGTATGGTACATTATAGATTTACTTATTTTTAAGTATTTAAATCATCACATATTTTTATTAGTGATGTTAATTAGACTCAAAAAATAGATTTACTTTCCAAATTCAATGATGTGACAGTTTATTACAACATCTAAGTAAACTCTCTCTCATGTTTTCTTTAATTATCAACCAATTATCTAACTTACACATAATTGGGTCTAGAAAATTAATCTAAAAAATAATTTTGTATATATTTTTTCTATTTTTTGTATTCATTCACTAATTAAAATATCTTACAAGTTACATCAACTAATTAAATTTTAAACACTGTATAAAAAGTGAGTTTTGGTTCGATAGGCACAATGGAAAAAGTTATTTGAGCACCACAATACTTATGACACCCCAAACTTAAATTTAATTTTTTTTGTTTTTTGTTTTCACTTTGAGTACACCAATAATCCCTATCCTATCCATCCCCACCTCACCTAATCTCCAATCCAAACCCTAGCTCCAATAGCCTCTTCCACTTTCTTCATCCCTCTAGTCAACCCTCCCATTGTCGTCATCGTCACCAACCTCTTCACTCCCTTCTTTGCTTCAGTTAGCATCTCTCTCTCTCTCTCTCTCTCTCTCTCTCTCTCTCGTCGTTTCAAGAACACGAGTTCGAACCAAATGATGACGTTTGCACCTCTAATCTCCACTCCTTCGACAACAATAGATTTACAACGTTTCGTCTATGCTTTTCGTTTCAAGAATATGAGTTTGAACCAGAAGATGAAGCTGGCACCTCTGATCTCAACTCCTTCAACAACAATAGATTCACAACGTTTCATCTATGTTTTGATGTTGTTAGCGGTGGCGGTGATGGCCAAAGTAGAGAATGATAGGAGTGTTGTTAGGGTTAGAGATTTAAGAAGAAAAAGAATGATGTGGAGGAGATAGTGGTGCCAAAAGGAAGAGAGGAAGAAAAAAGATGATAAGAAGAAACGGCAACATCGGTGGCAACAGGGAGGTTGTAAACGAGGAAGGAAGTTGTGGAAGAAAAAAGGGTTTGGGCTTTAAGGAAGAGGCGAAAAAGGAGCTGACGTGTACCAGTTGATTTTGGGTGATCACTCGAGTGGTCATTTGGTCGCTCGAGTGGAGATTTGCAGCTCCCAATATCTCGCAGGCTTGCAAGCGAGACCGCTTTAGCAAAGAAAGGTCGCTCGAATGTAAAATTCAAGCTCCCAGTATTTTCACTGTACCTCTAAAAAACTTCTAAGACCTTGTGTTTACTGCTCGAGTGGTGGAAAGTTTGCTCGAGTAGTCCCTTTGTATTTCAGCACTTCGTTCGAGCGGTCTGGTCGAGACAGCTTACTTAAAGGTTGAACACATCTCTCTCTCTCCTATGACTCTCTTTCCTACTCTTCTCTCTCTCTCTCTAGTACCCTTACTCTGAAACCCTAGCCCTAAAACCTTGATTTCCCTTTATTTCTACTAAGATCCACCTTGTTGTGTGTGTTAGTATGTCTATTTTTGAATGTGATAATTTACAATCAACAATGACTGCACACAATGTGAACATTTACACCATATACTAATTATACAAAAATCATGCAAAACTTATGTAATAATCAGTGAAATGTAAACATTTACATCAGTAATAATTATGCAATTATCAATTTACATTGCACACCATGCCACTACAAAAAATTAAGATTTTAGAGATCAAAATTTAGGGACAAGATTATTTTTTAAGGACCAAATAATTTTGTTGCGAAAAGTGTCGTTATTATATTTTTAACAACAAAAATTGGACATTAGTGATGAATTATTATCCTTTTGAGACCAAATTTTTTTGTCTCAAAAAATAAACTATTTTGAGACCAAATTATTTATTCCTAAAAACTATTTATTAGTGACATTTTCAAAATTTTGTCGCTAAATGCTTTGTTTTTGACTTTTCGGGACGACTTTTTAGTAACTATCCTCATGACGATAGAAATTAGTCCCTAAATGTCTTTTGCAACAAAATTTTCACTTTTAGAGACCAAAACATTTGGTCTCTAAAACTCTTATATGTTGTAGTGTACAACCATTACATATTTCTAATATTGAAGTTCACATCACCAAATGCAAAACGTTAAAATCTGATAATCTACAATAATGGCTTCATTGGATGTAAATGTTCACATTCACCAAAATACCCAACCAATAAGCAAACTTTAATAAATTATTGAACAATTTTGAACATACATCTTTACCAAACATTACTCAATATGAATCTCTACCACACGTACACATACATGCAGTGGCAAAAACAAATAACCTTCATCTAACAATGGAAGAACATTGAACTTCTGAACTTCTAATGCCCCTACGATCTTTGACTAAAAGCAAACAAAGTTTCAAATTGCAACAACAGAATAACAGAGAATTTTGAACCACAACAATGGAAGAATATTCTCTCACCACCAATGTGTAAAATAGAGTTTCGAAACCCTACCAAAACATATAAGAAACGCATCTCACTAATTTCTCTAGAATCGGTGATCACCAAAACTATCACAACAGAAAAAGAAAATGTGATGATTACATTTGTGTGTAATACGTACACACAAAAATATAACATAGGGTATAATAGTCCCAAAAATATAATAAATAAAGAAAAAAGGAGCTCCTAATATATGGGACTAGGTGGTACATAAAAATATTTTATGTACTTATTATTGAGCTATAAATCCTTTAAATGGGATTTATAAATAAATTTATGTTATTTTTAATCTAAATTATATATCTATTTTTGTTAAGTAAAATTAACAAAAAAAGAAAAAATCATCATTAAACTCAATAAAAAGGTATTTTGAACATTATATATATCTACATTGAGTTATTAATAGCTAAAATACACTCTCTTTTTTTTCTTTTTTTATTTATTTATCAATTTTACTTAACGAAAATATATGAATAAAATTAAAAATAAATATAAAAGATTAGAATTTAAATTGATAAAATTAAAAAATTAGGATTTATTTTATAACAAGGGTCAAATCCTGAGTTTTTATTTTTATTTTTTAATATCCCTTATATTTTTTGGATATAAGATCCAATATTTTGAATTAATCACAATCTGTATTTTGTTCACAAATTTTTTAAATATATGAACAAATTCATTTTGAAGATAATATCTATTCACTTATATTTTAGAGACATGGATCTACTAATCAGTAATTATCAACTTGAGAAAAAAGTTTTTCACCATGACAGTTAAATTCAAATTAAAATTTTGATTAAGGGGGAGCAAATTAGGTGCAGCAAAAAATATCAAGTTATGGTTTTGGAACATTACAGAACAAAAGATAATTTTTTACATACGCGTTGTTTTAATCAATAAACCGATTACAGTTATTTCTAAATAGTTTTTCATTTATTTTTAGTTATATAATTATTGACCTATATAATTGGCCATTTTTGGACATTTTTGTATGAGAGGTTAAAAGTTCAATCACTAAAAAAATATTAATTATTTTAAAACAAACTAGTTGGTTCAAAGGAAACCCACCATGAGAGTAAAAAATTCAAATTGAAATTCTATTAAGGGGGGCCAAGTTTAAGTCTAGTAAAAAATATTAAGTTACTTTTTATGGGTGTTGATTTCTGATCTTACAATCAAACAGATCTCTTTGTCAAGATTTAGGAAATTTAGTTGGAGAGCACGAAGAAGAATAGATTAAGTTAGTATTTGCACACAAGAAGACAAGAAATACCACGGTGGCTCATCCACCTGAGGGCACTCTGGCGATCAAGTCAGTTAATAATCTCACAAGATAACTGCTCAAACAAATAGCTCACAATAAATAACATACCTTAGACCTACAGGGATACATTACTTTTATAGCCAAGCAGTGCCCTCATTCCCCAGAAGTCCGACTTCACAGGACTCAAGAGCAACACTTATCCTGGACTCTTAGTTACATAAGAATGATTTTTTTTTATCAAGAGTCTCATCTCTATCCAAACAGAGTGTCTCAAATCATCTGGGACTTTTGTCCTCTATCTATTTCTATCGGATTCTGATATTATCACATCACATATCGACAATATCATAACAACCTCGCTGAAGTGATCCGTTCACATTGCACCTCGGCCACGTGGATCTCCTGAAAATTATATCCCCACAATTGCCCTTAGGTTCTATTACTTTAGCATCCTGAGGTGATAGAACCTACATTGTTGGACCTCCCAGCATGTTGGCCTGACAACATGTTAGAAAGTACTCTTTGATCAAGGTCATGACTCGCCGGCATCAAGAAACAAGGACTCAAGTGTCCATTTATCAAGAACGATGAACCAACATCTCATTCGAGATCGCACTACTAGCCAAGATCATGACTCGCTAGTTCAAGAGTTCAAGAATCCAAGATTCATGAATTGTCATGTCATAAGAAACTCAACCGTTTCATCCACGTGTCACCCATTCACTGCATTGTACCCATCACGCCTCAGACGCGTCATTTCACCTCTGAACCACGCCGCTTGACATCATTTGACGCTAGCCAGACACGTCACCTAAAGATTCAAAATCATTACCTTTTGCTGCCCTTTCAGTTTTCCTCAAAACTTTTTCTCTCTCCCTCTCTATCTCTCTCTCTTCACTTCACTTCACTTCTTTATTCTCAACTCTCTTTTCTTTCAGTTTCTCTCTCTATAATCTGCCATTAACGCACTTCCAAGCTCTCTGCAACTCTTTTGGTTCTCTAACTTCGGCAACCAAGCCATCATTATGCTCTAATCAATCGAAGCCTCTCACTCCGACGAATGCACTTAAGATCTCCTTCGCGCTTCAATTTCAATATATAAGTCCCTCACCTTTTCAATTTCAGTCTTTGAAGCTCTTCATGTTCTTGTACTCTTGTACTCAAACACTGCACACATCTTTAATTCCTTGAAGTTTGAAACACATCATGCTCTGTTCTTGCACACTTTGCACTTGGTTTTGCTTAACCCATCCATGGTCGTTCATATTTACAATGGTATGCATTGTTCATATTCTGCATTTCCATTTTGCATAATCTTCTAACTCTGAACCATGTCTTCTGTGTTATTTATCTTTTTCCAAATCATTGCTCCTCATTCTTGTACAGTAATCTGTTGTCCTTGCATAACCTAGTCAAGAAATTGGGTTTTGTTCTTACACATTAGAAAAACAACAACTTAGATCACCAATAGGCTTTCCCAGAATCTTCAAACTTGAATCCCCAGAATTCCACTGTAAACCCCAGGTTCACCAAACGTAGATCACCAACATTACCTAAGGCAAACAACATCAAAACCTTAGATCACCAATAGGCTTTCCCAAAATCTTCAAACTTGAATCCCCAAAATTCCATTGTAAACCCCGGGTTCACCAAACATAGATCACCAAAATTACCTAAGGCAAACAACATCAAAACCTTTAGCCGAGATTATGGGTATACACAAATGGAGAGTCGATTCCCCTACCAAGGTAGAATATTTCCTCCAGGAATTCGACATCCCAGCCGATGACTACATCAGATTGGTTGGTAAAGCCGACACACACACCTTGGGAAAAGACTTCATGTCCTTTCCAGTAGTGTCCATCATTGAAGGTGGAGTTAGGTTCCCCCTCAATTGTCTATTCTAAGAACTCTTGCAACCGAAATAACGTTAGGTTAACCCTCGTTGATGTCAACTACTGTTATACCATGTGTAAGCTTCAGTCCAAAAATGGCATCATGTACTACCTAAAGCCAAGATCCATTGCATACAAAGCAATCGTTAACCTCCCAGACTCTAACAAAGGTGCTGGAGTGGATTACTTGATCATCTCGGGCAATTGGGAGTTTGCTCTAGATGCTCACCGGCATCTCTTCCCTCTGCCCAGAAAGCCCTTAGGAAGTGAGGAGGGTTAGCGTCCTAGCCTTAGATTCCCAACACTTTCCTTCCCAACACTTTCCTACTTCATTCCAACATCTTGCCCTTAATTTTTTTTCCCTAATCTTTTGTTTCATTTATTGTAGTACTCGAACAACCTAGCAAAGTAGTCTGAAAGGCCTACGTTAAAATGGTCGACGTAGACATGCTTTTAGACCTCCTTCTGAATCAACAAATGCCCCAATCTTTCTCAATTACATCCCAATGTACAAATCTCCCCTCCCTGATATTTTCTTGAAGTGCAAATCTTCGCCCTCAGCAACAACCCCGTCATCATCAACACATCCAGATCCATGTTTAATCTCTGACCTAGTTGACTCACCATCAACATTGACTCCATCACAACTTGTCCCACTATCTTAACGACAACATCGTCGCCAACCTTCTAACGTGCGTGTAGCGAGAACCAGAAATAGGAAATGCCGAGAACTAGAATTGCCGGTATACGACCCAACAAACCCACCGATCACTCTTCCCACCTTCAAACTTGGCACTAGAGTCATAATCGTTGCCACCTCAAAAGAAATGGGCTATAAACCTGCCTTCGCCGAAGATCTTCTCGTTAGTCTTCCTGATGTTGTGACAATACAATCCATCCCATCCCCTCAATTTGTTCAAAAGCCAAAAAGGATAAAAAAAGCCAAGGCAAAGGCCAAACAAACTATGACTCCTTCTTTTGAGGAAAATGACCCCAAGGACAACATGCCCATCTCTAAGATGGCAACTAAGAAGAGGCCAACATCTGAATCAGTCAAAGACCCATGCAGCAAGAAGCCAAGATTGGTTAGCCCTAGCAGCAAGAGGGACGTTTTTTTTTAGGATGTCTGGATTCCCGAGATACAGGTGGGCGATAGGCTTCTCAGAGTCAAAGATAGCGCAAAAAGGGACCCTGAAGTTGGTGTTGCGCTAACCACGGGCCTCCTATTGCCAGTCAACATGGGCGCCATAAATGAATATAATGAGTATGAGCACTTTGATCTAATGATGCACCATTCAGTCCTGGTAATCTTCCTGACTCTTACCTTTGCATTCAAGTTCCATACTTAGTCAAAATTTACTTATTTACTTTCTTTCTTTGTAGGCCATTCAGCAGGCCCATTCTTATGCTGTCAAGGCCGAATTGATGAAGAAAGACCTGACAAAGAAGAAACAGGAAACACCAGGTTACATCTCTTAACTCAATAAGGCCGAGGTTACCATCAAGAGCCAGTTAGACAAAATCAAGACAGTAAGGTATGCCAAACAAAAGGCTGAGGCTGTTGAGAAAAAGGCTGCTGAGGTTGAAAGGAAGTTGGCCGATGCCTTAGCCACAAAAGATCAAGAAATCAAGGCCACTAATGAGAAGGCCTATGAGAAAAGCCAGGCTGGCGTGTGTGATCAATACAGGAAACATGTTAACTTGGCCTGCAGCAATGGTTACTATCTTGGTTGGATCACTTTTTTGAAAAAGATGTCTGTCCTCGAGAACTTTCTACTTTGGGACCTTAGTCAGCTTTACGTGCTCTTCCCCCCCATCCCTAACTCAGTCTAAAGAAGCAGCTGGTGCTGAGGGTGGTGAAGAAGAAGAGGCATCTAAGGAAGCCACTTCTAGCGTCAAGTCCCCCACCTTCAATGACCAGGTGGTGGGCCTTATTGAGGAGGATGACAAAGAAGTTTCCAAGAGCGCTTCTACAGTCAAAGAGGCTGACAAGTCTATAGTCGATAAATCTGTCGAAGATTTTCGAAGGAGATTGATAAAGAGATCGAAGCTAACTCTAAGGCTGGCAAAGCCGTAACATTATCTACCGAGGCCGACGCACTACCAACAACTGAAGTAGATAGACTAAAAACCTTAATTCGTAACCTAGTACTTAGGTTTTGCTTTTTTTTTCTTTTTTACTCTTTGTCTGTCAGTTGTACTTTTTCCTTCTTGATGTTTGAACAATTGCGACTTGTACCTTTCAAGGTCGACGTGCCTTTTTTTGTAATGGAACACCTCTGAATGCATTTTTGTTTTTCTTCTAAGTGTTGAGTGTATGTCTTCTTTGCACTATATGTCTTGTTTATAGTTTCTCAAAATTTTTTCTAAGTATCTCATCTTGACCACTCAACAACCTCGGATGAACTTATCTCAGAAAACACAATTATCTAGGATGACTTCATCTCGGGTATTGCAAACTAAATACTTTTAGAAATTTCGCCAAGTTTTACTCTTTTCAAATCATATTAACGACTCATCCCAATTGCAATTCATCTCAGCTCCTTACCTCCTAAAGTGAATATAAGTTAAAAGTTATGTTCACATTAAGGATCATACATCTCAATCTTGCCTAAGTCTCACCAACATAGACATCCATGACCAAAGTCATCATGTTTAGCTCATCTAAACATAACATTTAAGGCTCAACCTTAGTGCATCAATTTCACAGTACTAACCACCTTGGCTTTTTGTACAAATTAGCCAGGTTGGCTGTCCAACGTTATTGCCCCCTAGGCAATGTCATGGCTAGTTTCGTCTTGTTTCTCGTTCAAACATCCTTTAACTTAGTTCAGCTCTGTCATTTTGAAAAGCCTAAATTAATCGTTCAGTTTCTCTTTGGAACATCACATCGGCTTAACACTATCTATTTTGCTTAATAATGTTTAGCTGACATACAAACTTTGACAACAATTTGTACATAACAAATTCAAACTATTATTTTATTAATCAATACTTCAACTAATCATTCTTTAAATTACATTAAAAAAGAAAGAAAGAAAACTAATGATAGAAAACTTTCAAGTTACTGGTGTTCTATGGTCTTGACAATTCCTTGCCATTAAAGTTTTTTAGCCGGTATGCTCTGTTGCCAACAATTGAGATAATTATATACGATCCTTCCCAGTTTGGGCCTTACCTTCTTTGAGATCTTTTTTGTTGCTGACGATTTTTCCCAAACAAGATCTCCAACTTGAAATTCTCTAGGCTTTACCTTCTTGTTGTATTCTTTGGCCAACCTTTGCTGGTTTGCCTCCAGTCGAATCCTTGCTCTCTCCATTCTTTGTTCAATCAGATCCAAATCTCAGGCTAGGAAGGCTTCATTTGTTCCGTTCTCTACTGCCTGAATTTTGACTCCAAGAATGTCGATCTCTAATGGTATAATGCCCTCTATGCCATAAGCCATGGCAAAAGACGATTCTCCAGTTAATCTTTTCAGCATGGTGCAGTATTGCCATAGAACATTTGACAAATTTTCAACCTACTTTTCCTTAGCAGCATCCAGTCTTTTCTTTATGCCATTAGGGATGGTTTTATTCGAGGCCTCAGCTTGACCATTGCTTTGAGGGAAGCTAGGCGTTAAGTAGTAGTTCTTGATCTTATACTTAGCGCAAAAATTCTTGACAAATTTGCTATCAAAGTAGGTGTCATTGTCTCCCACATTGGCTCTAAGGATCCCAAATCTTGTGATGATATTCCTCCAAATAAAGTTCCTTATGTCCACATCTCGGATTTTGTCTAATGGCTCAACCTCCACCCATTTTGTGAAGTAATATGTGGCTACTAGCAGGAATTTCCTCTGGCCAGTTGCCTTGGACAGTTGCCCTATCAAATCCATGCCCCATTGGGTGAATGGCCTAGGACTGGACATTGGATTCGAGTCCTCAATCGGCTGATGTATCAAAGGCGCAAATATCTAACACTTCTCACACTTTCTGACGTAGGTTTCAACATCTTTTTGCATGTAAGGCCATTAATAACCTTACGAGATAGCTCTATGGGCCAAAGACCTACCCCTTGTATGACTTCCACAAACTCCTTCGTGGATCTTGAACAAAAAAATCTTCAACGTGGGAAGATGCACACATCGCAGTAGTGGTCCAGTAAAAGATCACCTATAGAGATGACCTTCGACCTACAAACAGAATCTTGCTGATCTGAGTCTGACCTTGTGTGTTCTTTCTTATCTTCTAGCAATCTGCTATCCCTAATGAATTTAACCAAAGGGGTCCATCCAGTTAGGACCCAACTCTATGCACATTGTTTCATATTCTATGATCAAGGGCTTAACACTTAGGCCTGACAAGTAGTGTACCATGACGGTTTAGAGGGAGTTTGACTTAATGGCCGAGGCCAAGTTTGCTAATGTGTCGGCATGGCTATTGTCTTATCAACAAACTTGCTAAAGTCTGCAACTCCGAAAGCAGGTTAATAGCTTGATGGTTTCTTTCATACAAGCCATCATTCTCTCATTTTAGGCAGCATACTCACATGTCGCCTACTTCACGATGAGATAGGAGTCGCAATAGACTACCATTTCCTCAGCTTCCACCGCAATCGCTGTTTCCAATTCGACAATCAATGTCTCGTATTCTACTTCATTATTTGAGGCCTTGAATCCCAGTCAGATTGACTGTTCCAGCATCTGTCCGTTTAGTGAAACTCACACCACTTCTGCCCCTACTCCCTGCCAAGTTGAATTACCATAAAAAAAAAGACAAAGGACTCACAAATGTAAATATTTTACGGTTTTGGCTTCTTATATATTTTCTTTTGGGCTTTCTTATCTTTTGCTGGCTTGTGGTTTGAACTAACAGCTATGTTTCTTCAGTCTCCTTTGCGTATCCTAGATCGAGGTTCACTGGTTCGGGCCTCGAGCTTGCATTCGACATGAACTTAGCAATAAAGTCAACCAAGACCTGTCCTTTGATTGCTGTCCTTGTTTTGTATTCTATGTTGTATTGACCTAGAACAACCGCCCATCATGCTATCCTCTCAGATAGATTTCCATATTGTAACAAGGACTTTAACAGGTGCTCTGTCAGTATCATGATCCTGTGAGCCTAGAAGTAGTGGTCCAGTTTCTTTGACGCCATTACCAGGGAAAGCATCAATTTCTCTAAGGGAAGGTACCTTGTCTCCGTGCTCACCAAAGTTTTGCTCACGTAATACATTGCCTTCTGTTCTTTTTCTTCTTCTCGGATGAGTATTGTACTAACCGAGTGGTCTGCAACTGCCAAATACAAAAATAACTCCTCCCTTGGGATTGGGGTTGACAACAATGATGAGGAAGTTAGGTACTTCTTCAAGTCGGCTAGGGCGACTTTGCATGCTTCTATCCACAAAACATTTGTGGCCTTTTTCAATAACTAGAAGAATAGCCAGCACTTGTCTGAACTTCGGCTTATGAGTCCATTCAATGCTGTTACTTTGCCGGTTAAGATTTGGACTTCCTTTGCTGTGGCCAAGCTCTTCAGATCAAGTATGGCTTTGATCTGATCAAGGTTTGTTTTAATCTCCCTTCTTGTCACTAGATATCCTAAAGACTTATCGAATCCCACCCCGAAAGCACACTTGGAGGCATTAAATCAAAGTCGGAATGCCTTCAAAGTGTCGAACACCTCATTAAAGTCAGCTAGATGATCAGAAGGTTCCTTACTTGTCATCGATATAAACTTCCACGGTCTTACCAATCAAGTTCTTGAACATCTTGGTCACAAGTCCCTGGTGTGTTGCCCTTGCGTTCTTCAATCTAAAGGGCATAACTCTATAGCAATAGAGTCTCTTTGGAGTGATGAAGACAGTTTTCTCTTCATCCGACACAAACATGGCTATTTGGTGATATCCCTTGTATGCATCAAGAAAACTCATCTGCTCATGACCCAAGTAAAGGGAAAGCCTTGTTTAGGCTTATAAAGTCCACACAGACTCTCCACTTTCTATTCTTTTTGTTGACCACCACTATATTGGACATCCAAGTCGGTAATTTACTTCTCAGATAGCCTACACTACCAACAGCTTCTCCAATTCCTTTTCTACATGAGCTAATATTAGTTTTTTGGCTCATTGGATTACTGGTTTAACTGACATATCTACATTGAACTTGTGGCAGGGGACCTCGGGGCTGATCCCTGGCATCTTATATGGTGTCCAGGTGAACACCTCCATGTTTTCTCTCAGGAAAGCCTCCAACTCACTTTCCTTTTCCTCGACTAAGCTTGAGCCGAGAAGGAAGAATCATTCTTCATTGCCATCATTAACTAGGATCTTCTTCAAAGGCTCTTGGTTCTTGTCAGCATGCTCATTGCTGACATCATCTATGACCTCCTAGCCTTCATCTTCTACTTCTATAACCTACAATTCTTGGATATTACAGGTGTACTTCATTGCTGCCATGTAGCAATGTTTTGCTTACACTTGGTATCCCCTTATTTTTTCAATCCCAAACTTTGTTGAGAACCATAGTAATTGGTGCAAGGTTGAGGGCACAACTTTCATTACATGTAACCAAGTTCTCCCCAAGTAGATGTTGTATGGCACCGGTGTATTGATCACGGTAAAATCCGTCATAATAGTCGTTGTCTCTACTTGAATATCCAAGTTTGTTGTTTCCAGAGGCCACATCGGCGTGCCATTAAATCCTACCATAGGGCTATCGGACTGTTCCAGATCATCTTTGTGGAGGCCAAGTTCCTTACAACATTTGGCGTACATGATGTCACAGGAACTACCTTGATCAATAAGTATTCTTCTTACCTGGCACACTCCAATCGTTAAGGTCACCACCAAAACATCATTGTATGGTTGCTAGACCACGTCCAAATCCTTATCCGTGAATGTAATCATTGGCCCCTTACTTCCTTCTGTTTGGGGCTTCTTCGGTTAAACTTGGAAGACATGTTGCAGGTGTCTCAGTCTTTGTGTCTCGCCCCTAATTTAGTTTGCACTAACCTTGGAATGGATCACATTGATATCCGTAGTCTGTCTGCTTGCGGTGCTAGAGGGGTGGTGCTGTTGTTGCTGCCTGTGCCTGGGCCATTTTCGCCTGTCCCTCTCTCGTCTTCTCCTCATTTACCAAGTCCTTTTGGTGTTTTTGTCTCACAAGGTCTTCTAGAAGCTGTTTTAGAGTTCAATACCCTTGGGTCATGTGGCTTGTCTCATTATGATATGCACATGATTTAGTATGGAATCAGCCATTGGACTTCCCTGGACTCTCTATGGTGGCCTATAATAGGGCTGGTTCTTGATCCTCTCTAAGATTCTTTAGATCAGGATCTTGAAGACTGTGCTGACCACTTGCATAGCTTTTAGCCTCTGCTCTCTATTCTCAGCATTGGCCCTACCTTAGCCCCATTTTGGTGATCCATTTCGATCTTCCAGCTTCACTATACTTCTTTTCTTTGATTTCTTATCCTCCTCTGTCCTAGCATACTTCTCAATCCTTGCTATTAGATCCTCCATGTTCTTTGGGGAGGGTCTTTGCAAGAGATTATAGAAATGGACAATCATTCGCCAGGCAATTCTTAAAAGAAATGACTGCTAGCTCCTGGTTACATGTCGAAATCCAATTATAAACCTTGTAGTACCTCTTGGTGTAAGCTCTAAAACTTTCACTATTGTCAATCTTTTGCGAAGGCCCATTCTCACACGTGTGGTCCTTACCTCGCAGCCAAACAAGGCTTAAGCTTCATGCACGTGAGATAACCACTTCCGCACGTGCGGCTGTGCCTCAGAAATTGTGCCACTATTTTAAACCTATTTTGGAAAGACAGAAATGTAAAAAAAGAAGAAAGAAAGGTTGGATTAGGGTTCAAAATTTATTTGAAGAAAACTGGAGACTAGGGTTTCAAGAGAGTGATTTTCCCTCAAGCTTCAAGGGCAACTTTCATGGGAGCTTCTTCCTCATCCTCTTCCTCTTCCAACTTCTCCATGAGTGGCTAGTCTTCTAATTCTAAGGTTTTGATGAAACCTTAGCCATGTAAAAGGATTTTTCTTAAGCTTTGATTGTGAAACGGTTTGAACAAATGTATGGATATTTTAGAAGTTTATAATATTTTTCTTTTTCATCTCTTCAAGTGTTTTACTCTCTGTGACTGTTTAATGCTTTTCATACATTAGTTTTCTTTGTCGTTGTGTTGAAAGTATGAGACGAGTCATGCTATGAGAGACGGGTCGTGTTGTTTCCATAGTTTAAAGCAAACGCCTCGTCCTACTTGAGATGACTCGTGCCTGTGCGTTGAACAAAACCATCATCTTGATCAATATTTCAAACTTGTAGTTGTGTAATATTGCGTAGTTCAAACCAGATTGCAATTGATGGCCGTTGTTACGTCTCATTTATGTGGTTAGTGGTGAATTCTTTGCCCTAGGATTTTTCCCAAAAATCAATCTCTCAAACCCTATGTTTAATTTCTCAATTTCATTTAAGTCCTATTTAGTTATAATATCCCTCAATCTTTTTAGTCAAAATTCATTTAGGAATTTAGCGATTAAATTAGTCTAATTTCACAATTGTCTTTGTAGATCGATACTTGAACTTGCCATTATTCTAAAATAATTTGGTATAGTTTAGTGTTTATATTTGGTGTGTGTAACGACCCATCAAGTTTTGGCGTCGTTGCCGAGGATCTTATGGCGAAATTGAGTAATTTAGAGTTATATTCCTATTTTGATTTTTAGTTTAGCATTTTATATTTTAGTGTTGCTAAGTGTGCAGGGTATTTGCAACTAGAACCATAACTGAAGTGCAAGCAAAGTGCAGCCAAGTTTTAGACAAAAATACCGCAGCACCAAAGTGATAAAAAAAAAAAAAAAACAGAAGCAAATACTTGCGAGCAAAGCCCCAAAGTGCTAAAACTAGAGAGCTCAAGTGGAAATTAGGGATAATGTCTACACGTCAAGCACCCACAAGACGAGTAAAACATTTTTGTTAAATTGCTGTGAGTATTTCCTCCTTTGGTATTTTGCTTTCATAACTTAGTGCACCAGAGTCGAAACTTAGTGTGTGTGTGTGAGTAGTGTATGCATGGGCGCCGTTCTTGTCACCCTGAATTGTAGAATTTGGACCTTGAACTAGAAAGGACTCTTAGGAACTTAAAGCCTCTTCCCCTGTTCCCAGGCTTGAATATCCATACCCATACCTTGAACTAATTGAGATGGCAAACCCAAATGGCCTAAATGGGCCTAACCGTACCCTTAAGGATTACTTCACACCCATTGCATATATATCACCATCATGCATCTAGTTACCCGACACTACTGCTGCTCATTATGAGATTAAGTCCAGCACCATACAAATGCTCCCATCATTCTGTGGATTTGCTCATGATGACCCTTACAGACATCAGCATGAATTTTTGGAAATTTGATCTACAGTAAGGATCCAGAATTTCACCAATGAGGCCCTCATGTTGCGATTGTTCCCATTTTCATTAAAGGACAAAGCCAAACACTGGCTAAACTCCTTACCTGCTAATTCTATCACAACTTGGGACCAATTACAGTAGAAATTTTTGGAGAAGTACTTTCCCATTGGTAAGACCAACCAACTTAGGTGAGCCATCACCAATTTTACTCAAATTGATGGCAAGCAATTTCATGAGACATGGGAGAGACTTTGTGACCTTCTCTAACAGTGTCCCTACCACCAAGATTGGCAACTTGTCCAGACCTTTTATTATGGCTTAACTGAACCTCACCGCCAAATGGTGGATTCTTCTTGTGGTGGGACATTCATGTCCAAAATGACGCCGAGGCATGGCAATTATTTGAGAACTTAAGTGATAATTCCCTCCACCATGCCTCTGCAACCCAGCAAGTCCGACATCTAGTAGTTAGAGCCTCGAAAAGAGGGGACATTTATGAGGTCAGGCAAAACCTAGAGTTAGCCCAACAAATAGAGGCATTGTCCCACAAAATGGACCAATTATTAGCTTCGGGACATACCCCTACACATCAAGATCAGCCTCAATTTCACGAGGCATGTGCTATTTGTGTGAGCCCTGCTGATAACTTGAGTGAGTGCCCTTCGGCATCACAATTTTCGGAATTAGTCTAAGAGCATGTGAATGCGGCTCAAGGATTCTCTAACCCGGGTAATGACCCATATTCCAACACATACAATCCGGAATGGAGAAATCACCCTAATTTTTCATAGAGACCTCCTTCACAAGGCACTTCTTACAACCCTCCACCACCAAGGCAAAATTTTAATAATTTTGCCAACCAATTTTCCTACCGGCAACCATAATCCCTGCCTGGTCCTAAGGGCAACTCTGCCTTTGAGACTCAGATGTTATAAGTTCTCTCAAAACTTAAGGGGTTAGCACTAGTAGTTCACTCCCATACTCACTCTATTGCTAAGCTAGAGGCCCAATTAGGTCAAATGGCTAACAAGATGAACATAAGAGAGGAGGGAAATTACCGAGTCAGACTGTGGCCAACCCTAAGGGTCAATATGGGGCAGAGGGGTCGGGTGGGAATGGAAAGAACCGTGAGCAAGTGTAAGCAGTGATTACCTTGAGAAGTGGGAAGGAGTTAGAGTCTCAGCTAGTTGCGTCTGATGCAGCTAAGGCTAAAAAGGGTGACTACGGTGGTAAACCCAATGAGGGCAAGGGTGAGGGAGAAACACCTAAGGGGGATGACTTAGTCCCTAGTACTTCACATGAGCCTAAGGCACCATATAAGCCTAAGGCACCATTTCCCCAATGCCTTGATACACCGTCTCATTTTAATAAGAATGTGGCATCTATGCAAGCAATGATGGAGGTCTTTAAACAAGTGAAAATCAACCTCTCCCTATTGGATGCAATTAAGCAAGTACCCTCCTATGCTAAATTCTTAAAGGACCTTTGTATGCAAAAGCGTAAATCTAGGACGCACGTGTCCCAAAAGGTTGTACTCAAAGAGCAAGTAAGCTCCATCTTGTTGAATGACACACCCCCTAAGCTTAAAGGCCCAGGTACCCCAACCATTGCATGCATTATAGGGGACCATTTCATTGATAGGGCCTTGTTAGATTTAGGGGCTAGTGTCAATTTGTTGTTGTACTCTGTGTACAAAGAATTTGGGCTTGGCGAGTTGAAGCCCACTACTGTTACTCTCTAGTTGGCTAACTGGTCACTCACAGTGTCAGGTGGCATGATTGAGGATATGCTAGTGAAGGTCAATAGGTTTTCTTTTCCTGTTGACTTTTTGGTTTTAGATATAGAACTGGTTGCCAGCTCTAGGAAACGAATCCTGGTGATCTTAGGTCGACTTTTCTTGGCTATGGCCAATGCATGCATAAATTGTCGTATCGGGGTTATGGAAGTTTCATTTGGGAATATACAAGTGAAACTTAATGTTTTCCATGCATCCAACAACCCCATGAGAGAGAGGATTGCTTATTTGTGGATGTTGTGGATGAGATTGTGGAGGAAGCTTTACCCTCCATTCTTGTAGAGGACCCTCTAGAGGCTTGTCTAGCTCATTTTGGGTTTGAGAATTTTGGTATTGACGGGCCGGTTGAGGAGGTGAACGCTTTACTTAATTCTTTTTCTACACCTGATTTTCCTCCGTGGAAAGCCCGATTTGAGACACTTCCTCTTCTATCTAGAGAACCCGCCATACCATCTTTAGTCACACCACCTACACTTGAGTTGAAGCCACTCCTAGCCACACTCAAGTATGCATTTTTAGGGCCTCAGGATACTTTACCAGTCATCATTGCATCTGACTTGACTGCAGAGTAGGAGAGTCAATTAATGAGTGTTCTTGTGGCACATCAGAGTGTTATAGGGTGGTCGGTGGCTGATTTGAGAGGGATAGATCCCTTCGTGTGCATGCATTATATACATCTAGAGGAGGACACCAAATCTTCTTGTGAAATGCAATGGATGCTTAATCTTAGTATGAAAAAGGTGGTGAAAAATGAGGTGTTGAAACTGTTAGATGCGGGTATTATATACCCCATCTCGGATAGCAAGTGGGTGAGTCCCACACAAATGGTGCCTAAGAAATCGGGCATCACTGTTGTTGAGAATAAGCGAGGAGAGTTGGTCCCCATACGAACCACCACTGGGTGGCGAGTGTGCATTGATTATAGGAGATTGGATTTCATGACTAGGAAGGACCATTTTCCTTTGCCATTTATTGATCAAATTCATGAGAGGTTAGCGGGGCAAGGTTTTTATTGTTTTTTTGATGGCTACTAAGGATATAATCAAGTCCTGGTGTACCCCGCTGACCAGGAAAAGACCACATTCACTTGTCTTTTCAACACTTTTGCTTATAGGCGCATGCCCTTTTGGGCTATGCAATGCACCAGCGACCTTTCAATGGTGCATGATGGCTATTTTCTCCGACATGGTGGAGAAATTCTTAGAGGTCTTCATGGATGACTTCTCTATGTTTGGGCCTTCTTATGAGGAATGTCTCTAGAACTTAACTAAAGTATTTACTCGATGTATGGAGAAAAACCTAGTCTTGAGTTGAGAGGAGAGCCATTTTATGGTTCGTGAGGGTATAGTGTTGGGACACATCGTGTCCCCTCGAGGTATAGAGGTTGACAAAGCTAAGGTTGACCTCATTGCAGGCCTTCCTCCACCCAATTTCGTGCATCAAGTTAGGTATTTCCTAGGGCACACAGGTTTTTACCATCGATTCATCAAAGATTTTAGTAAAATATCCTGTCCTTTGTAGTTTACTTGCTAATGACGCACCTTTTGTCTTTGATGAGGCATGTCTTAAAGCCTTTGAAACACTGCGAGTGACCCTTTCTACTGCCCCTATCATGCAATCTCTTGAGTGGTCCCTTCCTTTTGAAATCATGTGCGATGCATTTGATTATGCCATCGACGCCGTCTTGGGCCAAAGGGTGAATAAAGTGCCCCATGTCCTATGCTAGTCATACTCTTTCTGATGCTCAATTAAACTACACTACCACTGAGAAAGAGTTACTAGCTGTTGTCTTTGCACTTGATAAGTTCCGGTCCTACCTCCTAGGGTCTAAAGTCATTGTGTTCATGGACCATGCCATTTTGCTGTACTCATTGTCCAAAAAAGAGACCAAACCTAGGTTGATTAGGTGGATTCTACTCCTTCAGGAGTTTGACCTAGAAATTTGAGACAAGAAAGGGTCCGAGAATGTAGTTATGGATCATTTATCCCGTATGTTTATTGAGCACACGAGTAATCCCTTAGCCTTGCACGACTCGTTTTTGGATGAGCAACTTCTTACGGTTTCATACATGACCCTCCCGTGGTTTGCTCACATAGTGAATTACTTGGCGGTTGGTTAAATTCCTCAAACTTGGTCTAAGTAAGACAAAGGCCGATTTTTCTCACAAGTCAAGCATTATTTTTGGGAAGACCCGAAATTGTTCAAGTATTGTCCGGATCAAGCGATTCGGCGTTATGTGCCTGAGAGTGAAACCCATAGCATTCTCACCTTTTGTCACACTCATGCATGTGGCGGCCATTTTAGTGGTCAGAAAATGGCCGCCAAGGTTTTACAATGTGGGTTCTACTGGCCCTCTATCTTTAAAGATGCCCATAACTTCTGTAAAGCTTGTGAGCCTTATCAATGCATGGGCTCTATGTCACGGTGAGGTATGATGTCGATGACCCCTATTTCAATTGTTGAGATTTTTGATGTTTGGGACATCGACTTTATGGGTCCCTTTCCACCATCTTTTGGCTTTGAATACATTTTGGTAGCAGTGGACTATGTCTCCAAGTGGGTGGAGGCAGTGGCAACCAGAATGAATGACCACAAGGTTGTGGTTAAATTCCTCCATGAGACTATTTTTTGTCGTTTTGGGTTCCCACGTGCCATAATTAGTGACTGTGGCAAACATTTTTGCAACCGATTCTTCGAGGCATTAGTGCACAAATACATGATCACTTACAAAGTTGGCACTCCCTACCATCCCCAGACTAGTAGTCAGGTAGAGGTTTCTAATAGGGAGGTTAAACACATCCTCGAGAAAACTGTGAGGCCCGATAGGAAAGATTGGTCCACTAGGTTGGTTGATGCACTTTGGACCTATGACACTGCATATAAAACACCCATCGGGATGTCTCCAGATAGGATTGTGTTCGGAAAACCTTGCCATCTCCCTGTTGAGTTAGAACACCAGGCTTTGTTGGCCATTAGGAAGTTCAAATTTGATATGGCCAAAGCCGGTGACCACCGAAAACTCCAACTTAATGAGTTAGAGGAGCTCCGCAATGATGCATATGAGAGCTCCAAAATTTACAAGGGTAAGACTAAGGCATTTCATGATAAACACATTCTTTGTAAGTCCTTTGAGCCCCACCAAAAAGTGTGGCTGTTCAATGCCAAATTGTGTTTTTCTCGGGTAAACTCCGGTCTCGATGGGTGGCCCATGTGAGGTTATTGAAGTCTTCCCGCATTGGGCGATTGAGATTAAAAATCCACAAAATGGTACGACCTTCAAGGTCAATGGCCAACGATTGAAACATTATGTGGATGGTATTGAGAAAGGGGAGATGATTGAGGTTATCCATTTGACGGACCCAATATATCTACCATAGTGATTACTTTGAGTCTAGAAGTCTTTAATTGCTCTAAAGGTGTAATTCCTTTGGTGTTTAGCCATGCCCGAACGACATCTGACTATCTGGTATAGCCACCTAACTGTGTTTGTAGTGAGTTCCTACGAGACCAACTGAGACGGTGGAAACTAGAGTTCGAATGGAAAAGCCTACAATGCAAAGGTTTGGAATTTCCGAGACTAAAGTCTGGTTTGAATACCTAGGGGTGTGGAGATTGCTTCAAAACCACCCTAGCTTGAACTTTGTATGGCAGCCCCATAGGTCGAGTTAGCCTTAGGCGCCTCGATTCTGGATACCAAATCAACCTAGACTGTTACCCTGTTGGAGAATACAGAAAGTTACAAACATAGTTATGGACAAAAGTAGTACCTGTGGTTTTCGCGTAAAGATTATACCTTTGTTGCACATTTCGTGGATTGTGCTTTGGTTTAAAAAAATAAAAAATAAAAATTTCCCGCACGTGCGGCCAAGTATTCAGTCCCCAAATTTGGTACTGCTTTAAAAGTAGGTGCGCAAGGTGGTGCGGCCCAATTGCCGCACATGCGGCATAGGACCCGCACGTGCGGAGAAATTTTTGAAATTTTTTTTAGCCTACTTTAATTGTAGGTACGGGTGTGTGCTGCGGCAATCGAGCTGCATTGACCCCTGCACATGCGGAACGTCATTTCTAAATGAAAAAAAAAATCAGCTTTCTTTATTTTTATTTATTTATCTTTTTCCGTTTTAATTTTATTTTATCTAATTGATTTATTAAAAAAAATCTGATTTCTTATCTATTTTATTTATTTATTATTTTTTTAATTATTATTATTTATATTTTTTTAGTTTTTTTTTTTCTTAAAGAAAAAAAAAATTTGACCCCATCAAAACCTTGTAGACACCCCATTTTTGACCGTCCTCAAGACTTGGACGTCACCGTTTGAACACCCGGTGATCATCCGTGTTTGTGTTCGTTTGGAGTTCCCGGAGGTCTCGTTCTTCATTCACCACTACTAACATTCTTCATTCTTTTTCCACCATCCACAACCTTCACCTTCTTCTTCCTCACCACCATCTCACCGTCGGTGACCTATTTCCTTCGTCCATCGAATTTCCAGCGACCACCATTTTTTCCAGCGAATTCCCCTTCTTTCTCTCTCTTTCTTCACTATTTAGAGGTAAAGCCTTCCCTTTTTGTTTAAACTTTATACTTCTTCTGTCAATCTTCCATTGTAATGAGGTTTAGGGATAGTTTAATAGAGATCTATTGTTCATCATTAAAAAAAAAAAAAAAAAAACTGGGCAGCCAAGAAGATGACCGCCGCACATGCGGCCATCTCCGGCGCACGTGCAGTCCCTTCCAAAAAATATATATATACTTTTGTTTTGTTTTGTTTTGTTTTGTTTTGTTTTATTTATTATTTTTCTTGCTTACCATAGTTTAGTTCATGCAAATAATTTAGTTATGTTAGTTTTAATTATTCAGTCATTAGTTACTTAAATAAAATAGTCCTATTGTTTAGTAGTTAGTTTAATAACTAATTGTGTAACTAGTTTAGTTGTTGTTCCTTTTATTTTTCTTCATATTTTATTTTAGTTAATTTATTTCTCTATTAAAAAAAATTCTAATGCCTAGCTTTTCTAATTCATTGTATTTTCTATTTATTTATTTAGTTGTTTAGATGTATTCTAGTATCTCAATATTCTATTTTATTTTGTTTTAGGTTTCCAAAAAAAAAAATGATGAGAATTGCATGTGGTGCTTCAGTGGGCAAACTTGTGCTTTAATATCTTATTTGATTCTCATGCTGGTTTCACAGGTATATGTGTCTATTGTTGGTGTGTATAGGACATGAGTCGACGGATATCCACTCGGGCCTCCAAAATGGCCAGAGGTTCCACCTCCTCGGCGCCACCACCGCCACCGTCACCACCATCCCCGCCACCACCATCGGTTGAGTTGCCACAACCGGAGTGGGCTTCACGCTCGCTTCACAAGCTCACACAGTTTAACATCACATATTTTCAGCATGACCTGGTCACTTCCTGGGCCATTGAGCAGCTCCAACTCAGGCAACAGTTGGGCTTTTGTACTGTGACAGCGCCCACTTATCCTCCTCTAGCATGGCTCTTCTACCAGAACATATGAGTCACTCACTGAGGTCGGACTGTGTAGACACCCCATTTTTGACCGTCCTCAAGACTTGGACGTCATCGTTTGAACACTTGATGATTATCCATGCCTGTGTTCATTTTGAGTTCCCGAAGGTTTCGGCTGCGCGCCTTGCCTCAAGATCTCTCAACTTGACTGTTTTTGCTTTTGAGAGAAGAGGGTGGCTTGTTGGCCATCCCCTCAACCCATCGGCCAAGGCATGAAGCCATCGGCCTTGTTTTCCTTCATTCGGCCAAAAGTGTTGGCCGATCGGCACTTTGTTTGGTCGGTCGGTCGGCCCCTATGTTGGTCGATCGGCCATATTTTTTGGCCGAACCTTGTTCATCTGCTTTATGCAGATATTTTGTGCCAGCTGGCACAGCTGGCATGCACAATTCACCTTCTCCATAAACGTGTATGAAGGGATCTTCCCCTTGGCTTAGCTTCTCCTGGAAGCTTTGAATTTAGATTTCTATAAGAGGGAAGGCCCTCCTCCCTTCTCAGGGTTCCAAAAATCTGAGATAGAAGATATATATCTATCTATCTCTTTAGCTCCCTCTCTCTATATATTTGCGTGTGTATTTGTGCTCAAAAGGGTGTTTTGTTCACACTATTGCACACAAACACCTAGCAATACACTATCCTTTGGTTGCTGAGATCCTAGAGAGTTAGTTTCGGAGTTCTTGGAGTGGTTTAAGCTTGGAAAAGTTCTTGGAGCCTTGTTCTTGAAGGTGTTCTTCAAGGGTGAGCATTCTTGCTTTAGATATCCCATTTTGGCTTAAGCTTTTAGCCCTTCTTGCTTATTGTTTTAAGCTTAACTATAAACTACAAAAAGTTCTGATTTTTGATGCTTTAGATCTTTGTTTAAGATCACTTTTGGTATGGGATTGTTTCCCCTTTCTTAGGCCTTGTTTTAGGCCATCCCTTTTGGCCCTTGTTCTTGGCTTTGCATGACCTTCCTACCACTCAAATCCAGAGGATTTTCAGTGGTGGGAAGGTGGTTTTGGAGTCCCAAATAGGAGAGGGTCATCCCCCCTCCTTATTGTCTTGAATGCTAGTATAAATGGCTTATATTGGTGGCATGTTTGCTTGGCTTGTTTTAGCTTCATTTCAGTATGTATTAGGCCTTGTTTTGCCATGATGTAACATTGTTTTGACTTGGTTTGGACATACCATGTATGCTTCATGTACTTGCCTTGCAATCCTTTCATTTGCCTTAACATGCATCATGCTTTAAGCCATGTTTCTAGCATGATTTTGGCTCGACTCCATGAAATTTTAGCCTTGTTGTAACATGCTTAAGCTCTGATTTGAGTCATTTTCACCATATATGCCATGCTTTGTATAACCATAAGGCATTCTAGCCTGTTAGTTTTAAGTGTCCAAGTCACTAGCATGCTTTACTTGGACCATTTCAATGATTTGATATCATTTGTTATACTATTTCAGGCCATGTTTCATGCTTGAACACTTGCATTTATCACTCCTTTAATGTTTCAAAGAGTTGATGTTTTATGCCTCTTGAATGGATCATTGTGTATGCTTCCATGCTTAGGCCATTTGGATGTCATCTAAGTGGGTTTTTGGTCTTGTTTTATCATGCCATAACTCTATTTTTATTTGTTTATGTCAGGCCATGTTTGGTTTTGATAGGTGTAGTGTAACACCCCTTTTGTAGCCTTGCATGCCTCATGCTTTTGACATTGTGTTCTAGCTTGTGTTTACTAGTTTCGAGCATGTTTTTGGTCTTGTTTGAACCTGCCTTGGGACTGTCTTAGATTCCCTTGGCCCTTTGGGGCTTGTCTTGCATGGCCATGATTTGAGCTCCTTGGCTAGCCTTAAGCTTTGAGCTTTCTTGCATGCCATCCTTGCTTTGTTTGGTTGGTTTGGCACCTTCCCTAACATGATTTCAGAGCTTACAATGTATGTCACATGTCCATATTTGTCCCCTTTTAAGTGTTCTTAAAAGTTGCTCTCCTATGCTTAGGTGATAGGCCATTATATATCCATGTTTGTATGTACTTTTGTCCATCATTTCATAGCACTTTGGCCACTAATTTGGGCATGTTTGAGAGTTTCCCATTTTGGGTTTAAGTCCATCTTACCATGTTGTTGCATACTTGTTTCATTTTGCATGTTGTTACATGCTATGCATGTTTGCATATTTAGGTTGTATGCCTATTGCATATTGTATGCTTGCATGCTCATGTTGCATTAGATTTGTTTTCATGCTTGCTTGCTTGCTTAGGTTGCATTGCATTGTGTGCGCATCCCTTGCCTCTTGATCAAACATGATAGAGGTTGGGGCCCCTTATGTGTTTTTGTGCATTTCATTTGATATTGAATTTGCACACTTGGCTCCTTTGGCCATCATGCATTGAAATGCGTGATTGGTGGCCCGAGGGTCGAGGACTACACTCCTTTGAGTCTCAAACATGTTAAGGAGGGTGGTCGTGCAAACATTGCCTTGTAAATGTGTTGTCATGCTCTGTTTGTCCTCTGCTGCAGCAAAACAGCATTCTGCAGGAAGAAATGGCCGGTTGACTACTTTCTGTGCCGATCGGGTAACCATTGTTGGTTGAGAGCCCTATTTTTGGTCGATGACCAGTTTGCCTTGGCTGATGGCCTCTCACAGTGTACAGGAAGTGATTCTGGAGCATCACATAGACTTGTGTAGTCTTCAGAGGTACAGAGCAGTGCAAACAGAGGCAACATGTTGTATGGCAACGGATTTTGGAGCGAAGCCGACCGAGCATGAATACATCCCTCGTCTCGAGGCCATTTCTGTGTTTTAATAACTTAGAATAGTTATTTATTTCGATTTGGTTTTGTAATAATTAATTAGTTTGTTAGTTAGTCAATTAGCGATTTGTATTATTCTTTTGGTCCCTCTATCAAGAGGCGCAATTGTGTAACAAGCATGCGTGTGTGCGATGCATGTCTTCCAACCCCATTTCTTTCTCCCTTTTACTTACTTGCTTTCGATGGTTAGTTTTAGGGCATATTTCATTTAGCATACCTTATGCTCGCATGCGTGCATCCATTCATCTGTATTGCATGCACCGGGCTCGGCGCATCATACTAACTGCATTGTATTTCAATTCCAAGTTGAATACATGAATTGAATTGTCGCATCTCATATGCCATCTTAGATTAGCTGAGCCTATTCTACTTGCATTTCGCATGTGCTGCATTAGCCATTCTTAACATAAACTAGGATCATGCATGATTTCTAACTAGTTATTTGTCTTGGCTCGGAGTACACTGTGAGTGTTTATGCTTTAGCATCTTGCATGTATGTAAGTGTTAACATGAAAGCATGCTTGCCATGATGCTAATTGCTTATATGATATAACTGCCTGAATGCCTGTGGGTGAAGGTTGGATTGTTTGAATTGGAACAATTCATTAAAATTCGCATTTTTTGCCTACTTGCGAGTAGCAAACTTCAAACCATTTCTGAACAAACGGATATGTGATGCTTTGTTCCAAATTAGGCGATCTAGTCTATACTTGTGTGTTGTGCGCATCATGTAGTAAGATTAGCTAATTAACTAGAATAAGAATGCATGTATTTTCAAAAACAAGATATCATGCTTAGTACAGGCTAATCTTTGATCGGGTGAGCGGGGGTGCTCATTGCATGACCTTCCCCAATCGTACCCAAGCTCCCGAGCCGAGGCAACTTTGGTGATGACGAACACGTGGCCTTAGGCACGAGTCAGGGTTTCCTAAATTTTTCCAAAATAAATATTTAGGTGGCGACTCTGTATCTGGCAAAGCAGTCCATGTTTGGCACTTCTTTACAAAAATCAGTTTTTCAAAACGATTTGTTGGATTTGGACTCTTTGGTGATTTATCAATCTCACATCGCACATTATGAGATTAGATTAAGAAGCGTGACATTTGAGTCCGAACTGTAGCATTGAAGCCCCAGGGCGCGTCTACAGTTTCTGGCGACTCTGGTGGGGATTTAGAGAACTTGACTCGAACTCATGATATCTTGTTTTGATTACACTTATGTGTCTCTTTGCATTGCATTTGCATTGGTGCGCCTAGGACACCGCGTTTGCCGTATGCTATTCCTGAACGGCTTGCCGGGGGCTTACTTTGAGAAACGTACCACAAGGCTGACCGGTTGCGGGCTCTACCACGACGGGAACACAAACCCCGGTTTTACCGGGGCACCCTTTTTTTTTTGACCATTCGACCTAGTGCATATCGGAATCCATAGTGACTGTGCCAAACTAGAACAGGTTGCTTATCCGATTGTAGGTTGTTTGAAACCGCTGTGTGCGTAGTGAAACCCTAGCTCCTGACAAAATAGGACAGGGAAACCCTACCTCAACATAGGGATGTTTTGGCTCTCATTTACTTGCTATGTGCTTTTAGAGTGTGCCTCTACAGGAAATGCGCGTATAAGTTTGCAAGTCTGGGTATTAGGCCTGTGGGCATCAGTATCGGTATTTGAGAATCAGTTATATCTGCAGGTATTAGATTCAGTTTTGGGGTAGTAATTTGGAGAACAGTGATCAGTGATCGAATACAGTTATTCAGTTATGCTCATATCTATTCCAGTGAAATTGGGCTGAGACGCTGCCTGTTTTCTCTTTCAGTTCAGAGATTCAATTCAGAGTAGCCAGTATTTTCCTTCACTGAGGCAAGACAGAGAAAAGCCAGTCAAGGCTCACTGGTTCATTTGATCCGTTAGTCACCAGTCACATCACCTCTGTTCAGTTCAGTAGACTCGTGATTACACAAAATTCAGAAGAAATTGTGGTCATGACAGCAACTTTGAACCAGGGAATCGCCATGCAAGGTGAGACCGATGTTGAGATGCAATGCCCGCCCAGGTCACCCGCTGCACATCCAATCTGGGAACCCTAATTGTTTCAAACCCGTGAACCCACCACCTTTGAGCTGATAGGAATGATTGGCGATCTTCAGAGATCTGTGGCTGATCTAGCCTATGAAATGTCGGCTCCGCCACCAACCACATCGTATGCCAAAAACTTCATGCTGGAAGAGCCTTCACTATTGGGGCGAATTATAATTGAACTCAGCCAACCTGAATCCATCCTAAGTATAGGCAATGGCGTGCCAACAACAACCGGGTTTTGCACTGATGCTGCAACCCAAACCTTCGACCAAGCTGAGGCTAGTGGAAAGAACAAAATGGGGGCGGACACTGATCCCTATGAACAACTTTTGCATGGTGTTCAGGCTTTGAAAGCCAGAGGACTGAACAAACAGCAAGTACTTGCAGTTGCTGTGGAAACTTTAGATAACACTTTCGTTACTCAGAATGAGGGCAATTCAAGTTAAGGGGAAAACCGAGAGAAGGGTTGTCGTACCAGAACCGTTCCGTCCAACCCTAACTTTGTACCCAAGAAAGATCAGCAGAACAAGCCAGTGCCTGCCGATCCCTTTTCTAGTGCACCCAGCAAAAATCCACAAACCTCAAAGTATTTACCCCGAGGTCGCAGGGTCTTTCATGCCCTCTTTATGCCTTTGTCCAAGGCTCTTCAAATCCTTGCTAAAAAGGGACATCTCAAACCCCTCGAGACTCGGCCTCTCCCTAGTCGTCTTCTAACTAGTCATGACGCTACCCAGTACTGTGCGTACCATCAATAGACCGGTCACACCACCAACAGCTGCTTCCGTCTTCGCCATAAAGTACAGGATTTGTTTGACAACGGGGTTGTCCTCCCACCAAGCTCAGCAAAGTCTATCGTCACTGGATCTGTGAATCTGGAAGATAATGTGATGTGATCAGAGGGGTTGAACCACCTGCGGGCAGCGCTCAGTTTACTTCAGATATGGCGTATGGCACGCATTGTTTTGAGCATTTGCGAATGCTAATTTTTGTACTTTCTGACTTAGATATTCAGTCAGTCTTGTTGCCTTATATATAGTCAGTCTTTTTGTATTGTGTCAGTCGGGTCTGTCTTGTTGTATCGAGTCAATCCTGTTGTGCAGAAGTTGGGTGATTCCGGGGTGTGACCTCAGGCATCACTATTTTGTTTTGTGTTTGTCTTTTAGCTTTCATTTGAGTCTGTTTCTGCCATGGAGCTAGTTGTGCAGACAGATCTAAATGAAACAGCAGTAATTTTCACACTCTTGTGTTTGCTTCTGCCTTGCGCCAGTCATGCCAGAAGTTTGAGTGAAACGGCGATGCATTTCACTTGCTCTTCTGTGCCTTGAAATTATTGCATTGACCTAAGCTTTTTTTATAAAAAAAAAAAAAAAACTTTTTGAACATGTGATGAAAACGAAAAGGAAGGAATTCCTCAGCTTTTTACCAAAATTTGACCAATTGAGAGATAGAGAGGCATGCTCAGCCCTTAATGATTGAGATCATGCTTGTTAGTGTGAGTACTGAGAAGGATCCTGGCTTGATCTAAATTGGTTCTACATTGTCTTCAGCGTGAGCGATTTGTCATTTTCTTAAACGATTTCAAAAAATATTTTGCGCGATCCTACGAAGACCTGTGTGGAATCGCTCTTGAGATTGTGCAGCCTAGGATCGCTCTCAGCCTCGAGACTCGACCCCTTTTGCTTCCAAGCCTTGAACTCAGATTCAGAATGTTCAAAGGTCAATCACAATATGAGGCTTGTGTGGCCAGATTCGAAGCAGCCCTCGAGCTAGGGGCAAGAAAATCATATCAAGAAGATCAGATGTCATCAAAAGAAGCTCGCAAAGCTAGATCAGAAGCACCCCTCGAACTAGGGGAAAAAACGTGAGATGCGCTCAAAGAGCCAAAGATGAATCATTCTGCAAGCCAATGAAGATTGGCAAGAATGCCAAATCCCAGAAGGGAGGAAAGAAGAAAGTATTGCTGAAGAATAACCGAGTTCCTATCCACAACATTTTGGAAAAATTCAGCCCCCATTGGATGGATTCCTACATTATCAACGAACAACAGCCACTCTTTTAGATTCAGATGGCTTCGAGAGTTCAAAACCATTTGACATGGACAAAGTTACACTTTTACCCTTGAGAGACTCGCTGGGCCGAAAACCCGGAAGGGCAACCCAGGCAAAAGTTAGAGGAAAGAAAAGAACAAAAAAAGAAAAAAATGAAAAGAACAAAAAGAAATGAAAATTCTGAAAAGAAATGAAAAGAAAAGAAAAACAAAGCTTGCAAGGTTGAAAACCCAGAAGGGCGGCCTTGGCAAAAGTTAGAACGTAAAATGAGAGGTTAATACCCGAGTGTACCTTAACCAGAACTACGTAAGGCTTGATTCCCATGTTTGGGATACGTAGGCAACTTTATTCTGAAGTCCAGCCACGAACACTTCCAAATCGATTGTGTCCATGTAATGGTTTTGATCATCTTTGCCTTCTCTGTATCCGAGAGTTCGTTTGTGATCGTCACTCCGAGGACTGATTACAATGCGCTGCGGTGCCATTCAGACAAGGGGCAACTTTTCGTTGCCATACAATGTGCTGCGATGCTATTCAAACAAGGGGCAACTTTCCGTTACCATACAGTGTGCTGCGGTGCTATTCAAACAAGGAGCAACTTTCCGTTGCCATGCAGTGCCATTTAGGCAAGGGACAAGTTTCTATTGTTTTGGATCTGAGGTTGTGCATCTCAAGAGTAAACTCCGTGTTGGTCGAGCAGTGGCCATTTGGAAAAATAATTTTTGAGAATTTTTACTAAAGTTGACTAATTTTCTCTCGAAAATTATTCCATTTTTCCAAAACTGGACCATTTCTTAGACCCAAAAAAGGAAAATTTTCAGTGCGCATAACCTAACTTGCATGATTTTGAAATCAAAAATTGAACAAGTGTGTTAATCTAACTCTCATATTGATTAAAATTGTTTTAGTAGAAAACCAAAACAAAAAATGGTCAAAATGATGAACTAGGGGCATAGTTGAGTCAGATGTTTGGTCTTTTCCCCATTGTCACCATACTTGCCAAGAAGGGCACTCTACTCGCCAAAAAGGCACAACTGAAGCTAACAAGCAAAGGGCTGAAAGCTCTCTCATCCTCCAAGCAGCGAGGTATCAATCCAAGTGCGAAGCACGAATCGGAATGGATCAAGATACTCCACTCCCTCATCCGGGGCATCGACTAGACGTCACCGGAAGTAAATAGCCGCGAGCTAATAATGTTGGGCATGAACCCACAACTTCCTCTTTATCCATCAACCACCCAAGGGAGGGATTAAAAAAATGAGAGATTGAAGAATAGAGAGATGTGCGCTGAGATAAAAAGTGAGGAAAAGGGTTTTTTTAGAAAAACAGAACCTGAGGGCCGAGTGATGTGAGAATCACAAATAAGAAAGGGTGGGAAACAATACCCGGAGAAACAGGCTCCCTGTGCATGTCTAAGTGTCATTTCTTTTGTTTTGTCCCGTTTCTTGTTTTGAGTCGTTTCGAGTGTTTCTCGATGTGTTTAGGTTGTTTACCTTTTGTTTTCCGTTGTTGAGTCGTTTTTGCTGTGTTCAGTCATAGGCTCAATACCCGGTTAAAAACTTATTTCTTAAATTTAAAATGAATTGTTTTGTGCTCAGAGTGCTGTGCCATTCTCCATATTTGTGCAAAACAGGTTTTGTTCTTTCATAAACTGCAAGGTTCAACCCAGGTCATGTCAGAAAAGTAGAACCAGGACCTATCTGAAGCTATATGGGTTCCGGACTGCGAAGCAAAAGAAAAGAGGGAAAATTTGGAGTATCTGAGTATGTTTCAACTTCTGCCAGTTCCGTTCTTGCATCCTGTCTGTTTCAGATTGAACTGTTTGTTTAGAATTCGCAGTGTGCAGAATCAACGGTGCACTATGTTATGGGCTGTGTGTTCAGAGTGGGCTGTGTGTTCAGAATGAGCAATGTTCAGGATGAGTTATGTGCCGAATAAATTGAATATTGTGTTATGAGCTGTGTGTTCAGAATGAGCAATGTTCAGGATGAGCTGTGTGCCGAATAAACTGAGTACTGTGTTATGAGCTGTGTGTTCCAAATGGGCTGTGTGTTCAGGATGAGCCGTGTGCCGAATGAAAAGAGTACTGTGTTATGGGTTGTGTGTTTAGAATGAGCAATTTGCTGTATGAACTATGTGTTCGGAGTAAACAGAATACTGTGTTGACTGTTTCAAAGCCAGAATGGCAACCAGAAGTGCTCTCCTGGAGTACCGATCCCCACCAGGGTTATCTTGGCTGTGTTTGCAATGAGTTCTTAGGAGATCAATTGCGACAGTGAAAACTAGAGTTCGAATGGTTGTTGCCTAGAACACAAAGGTTTGGAATTTTCGAGACTAAAGTCTGATTTGATACCCAGGGGTGTATCCCCGGCTTGAAATCTGTATGGAAGCCCCATAGGTTGAGGCAGCATGTATGCACTTCAATTCTAGATACTGATCCAACCTAGTCTGTCACCCCGTTGAAGAATAGGGAAAGTTGTGAGTATGATCAGGAAGAAAAGCGGCATCCGTGGTTTCCCCAGCAGATGTTGCTCCTCGTCAATATTTCAGAACCTTTGTACTGCAAGTTGAAGGTAAGTGTTCGAGGAACACAGAGGGGGGATCCCCGTTAAAGTAGAGCGGTTTATCGCCACTCACCCAGTGAGGCGCTTTCTAAAGCGCCGCTATGCTTGTTTATTGCATTCCTTAAATGTCATGCATTGTTTTGCATTATACCTATTTAGTTTCTTTCTCATTTATGCACAGTATTGTATGTACTGTTCATTTAGAGACGTTTCGGTTCAGTTTAACTGATGCCTTTCTCCCCTCGCATTTGGCATGCATTTGGACCTATCTTTCTCCTCTCGCGTTTGATACGCGTTTGGATGACTGCGCTTTCCTGCACAGTCCTTTCCTCTCCTGCGTGTGATACGCTGAAAGGTGCTTTCTCTTTCCTCTCCTGCGTATGATACGCTGAGAGATGCTTTCTCTTTCCTCTCCTGCGTGTGATACGCTGAGAGATGTTTTCCCCTTCCTCCCCTGCATGTGATACACTGAGAGATGTTTCCTTTCCTCTCTTGCATGTGATATGCTGAGAGGTGCTTTCCCCTTCCTCCCCTGCGTGTGATACGCTGAGAGATGTTTCCTTTCCTCTCTAGCATGTGATACGCTGAGAGGTCTTCCTTCCTTCTGAAACACGGGGATATGTCCCTTTTTGTTCCCTTCTTTTTCAGAGAAATGGGGATACGTCCCTATGTTTCTCCTTCTTTCTGAGACATCGGGATATGTCCCTATGTCTCCTTCCTTTCCGAAACAGCGGGATATGTTCCAATGTTTCTCTTTCTTTGGTTACGAGCATTTGGAATACGTTCCAATGCTTATTCCATTCCGGAACACCGGGATATGACCCTGTGTTTCTCCTTCTTCGATTAAGAGCATTTGGAATACGTTCCAGTGTTTGTACCCCTCTTTTCCCTCTCTCACGTGTGATATGCCGAGAGATTTTGAGTGTCCCGTTCCTTACACGGTTTCAGCGTGTTTGGAATTTTATCTCAGGACGCGTGATGCGCGGGCCTGGGCGGGTTTTATCTCAGATTGTGTTGTAAACACACTTGGGCGGGTTGTTTTGGACCTCCTCTCACGATTTCAACGTGGTTTGAGTGTCCCGTTCCTTACACGGTTTCAGCGTGTTTGGAATTTTATCTCAGGACGCGTGATGCGCGGGCCTGGGCGGGTTTTATCTCAGATTGTGTTGTAAACACACTTGGGCGGGTTGTTTTTGGACCTCCTCTCATGATTGCAGCATGGTTGGAGTTTGTCACCCTTTGCATCTACTATACTATCATTTCAGCACACTGTTTTGTGCACCTTACTTGCATTTTACATTTCATTTCGCATTATTTTGCGCACATCATATGCACTTGTTAGTGCATTGCATTCATATGCACCTGTTGGTGCATTGCATTACATTTCATTTTGCGCTATTTTGTGCATCGCGCTATTTTGCGCACATCATATGCACCTGTTAGTGCATTGCATTTCATTTCGCGCTATTTTGCGCACATCATATGTACCTGTTAGTGCATTGCATTACATTTCATTTCACGCTATTTTGCGCACATCATATGCACCTATTAGTGCATTGCATTCATATGCACCTGTTAGTGCATTGCATTACATTTCATTTTGCGCTATTTTGCGCACATCATATGCACCTGTTAGTGCATTGCATTCATATGCACCTATTAGTGCGTTACATTTCATTTCGCGCTATTTTACGCACATCATATGCACCTGCTAGTGCATTGCATTACATTTCATTTCGCTATTTTACGCATATCATATGCACCTGTTAGTGCATTGCATTCATATGCACCTGTTAGTGCATTACATTACATTTCGCGCTATTTTGCGCACCGCGCTATTTTGCACACCTCATGCATCTGTTAGTGCATTGCATTTCATGCACCTGTTAGTGCATTTCATTTCATTCGCGTTATTTTGCGCACCTTACCTGCACCTGTTAGTGCATTACATTCTTTCATTCTTAGGTTGCACTGTCTTGCACCCTTCCACCCGCGTAGTTTCGCATTCTTAGGTTGCATTGTCTTGCCTCCTTCCATCCACATTCTTTCATTCTTAGGTTGCATTGTCTTGCACCCTTCTACCTGCGTTGTTTCGCATTCTTAGGTTGTGTTATCTTGCCTCATTCCACCCACATTCTTTCACTCTTAGGTTGCATTGTCTTGCACCCTTCCACCCGCGTTGTTTCGCATTCTTAGGTTGCATTGTCTTGCCTCCTTTCGCCCCACATTCTTTCATTCTTAGGTTGCATTGTCCTGCACCCTTCCACGCGCGTTGTTTCGTATTCTTAGGTTGCATTGTCTTGCCTCCTTCCGCCCACATTCTTTCATTCTTAGGTTGCATGTCTTGCATCCCCTCCACCCGCGTTGTCTCGCATTCTTAGGTTGCATTGTTTTGCCTCCTTCCGCCCATATTCTTTCATTCTTAGGTTGCATTGTCTTGCACCCTTCCACCCGCGTTGTCTCGCATTCTTAGGTTGCATTGTCTTGCCTCCTTTCGTCCACATTCTTTCATTCTTAGGTTGCATTGTCTTGCACCCTTCCACCCGCGTTGTTTCGTATTCTTAGGTTACATTGTCTTGCCTCCTTCCGCCCACATTCTTTCATTCTTAGGTTGCATTGTCTTGCACCCTTCCACCCGCGTTGTCTCGCATTCTTATGTTGCATTGTCTTGCCTCCTTCCGCCCACTTTCTTTCATTCTTAGGTTGTATTGTCTTGCACCCTTCCACCCGCGTTGTTTCACATTCTTAGGTTGTATTGTCTTGCCTCCTTCCGCCCACATACTTTCATTCTTAGGTTGCATTGTCTTGCACCCTTCCACCCGCGTTGTTTCGCATTCTTAGGTTGCATTGTCTTGCCTTCTTCCGCCGACATTCTTTCATTCTTAGGTTGCATTGTCTTGCACCCTTCCACCTACGTTGTTTCGCATTCTTAGGTTGCATTGTCTTGCCTCCTTTCGTCCACATTCTTTCATTCTTAGGTTGCATTGTCTTGCACCCTTCCACCCGCGTTGTTTCGTATTCTTAGGTTACATTGTCTTGCCTCCTTCCGCCCACATTCTTTCATTCTTAGGTTGCATTGTCTTGCATCCCCTCCACCCGCGTTGTCTCGCATTCTTAGGTTGCATTGTTTTGCCTCCTTCTGCCCACATTCTTTCATTCTTGGGTTGCATTGTCTTGCACCCTTCCACCCGCGTTGTTTCGCATTCTTAGGTTGCATTGTCTTGCCTCCTTCCACCCACATTCTTTCATTCTTAGGTTGCATTGTCTTGCACCCTTTCACCCGCGTTGTCTCACATTCTTATGTTGCATTGTCTTGCCTCTTTCCGTCCACATTCTTTCATTCTTAGGTTGCATTGTCTTGCACCCTTCCACCCGCGTTGTCTCTCATTCTTATGTTGCATTGTCTTGCCTCCTTCTGCCCACATTCTTTCATTCTTAGGTTGAATTGTCTTGCACCCTTCCACCCGCGTTGTTTCGCATTCTTAGGTTACATTGTCTTACCTCCTTCCACCCACATTCTTTCATTCTTAGGTTGCCTCTTGCACCCTTCCACCGGCTTAGTTTTGCATTCTTGGGTCGCATTGTCTTGCCTCCTTCTGCCCATATTCTTTCATTCTTAGAATGCATTGTCTTGTACCCTTCCATCCGCGTTGTCTCGCATTCTTAGATTGCATTGTTATGCATCCCCCTTTGCATTGTCATGTTTGTTTCAAATTGCATTGTTATGCATCACACTTAGGTTGCATTGTCTTGCATCCATCCCGCATTGTTATGCGTCACACTTAGGTTACATTGTCATGCACGCTTCACTCGTGTTGTCACGCACTTTTCACTTGCATTGCTATGCATGTTTCTAACGACATTGTACCTGTTGAGTTTCGTTCTTTTGCAGGCACGATATTGTATGTACGGTTTATTTGAAGCTGGCGCGACCAGACGAACCGGACGGTATTGTATATTCTCCGTGAGAGACGTAGTGAGAATTGTATAATTCTCTTACACCCTTTCTGCATGTAATGTAGTTTGGTTTTTATTTGCTTGCTCAAAACTGTTGCATGTTATGCTTCGTTACAGCTCCCTTTGCATGATCATAAGTTATGTTCAGCATCGTGCATGTTCTTTGCATCTTGCCCTTGCCTTTGGGCACATATCTTCGTTATCTTGTATGCTTGTCTAAGTCTTCGGCCTTGTCGAAATGGGTCGTCTCTGGGCTTTGACATTTACTCCCGTCATTTTATGACTTTCGAGTTCTGTCAAAGAGGGGCAACTGTAGACACCCTATTTTTGACCGTCCTCAAGACTTGGACGTCATCGTTTGAACACTCGATGATTATCCATGCCCGTGTTCGTTTTGAGTTCCCAAAGGTTTCGGCTGTGTGCCTTGTCTCAAGATCTCTCAACTTGACTGTTTTTGCTTTTGAGGGAAGAGGGTGGCTTGCTGGTCATCCCCTCAACTCATCGGCCAAGGCATGAAGCCATCGGCCTTGTTTTCCTTCCATTGGCCAAAAGTGTTGGCCGATCGGCACTTTGTTTAGTCGGTCGGCCCCTATGTTGGTCGATCGGCCATATTTTCTGGCCGAACCCTGTTCATCTACTTTATGCAGATATTTTGTGCCAGCTGGCACAGCTGGCATGCACAATTCACCCCCTCCATACACGTGTATGGAGGGATTTGCCCCTTGGCTTAGCTTCTTCTAGAAGCTTTGAATTGGGATTTCTATAAGAGGGAAGGCCCTCCTCACTTCTCAAAGGTTCCAAAAATCTGAGATAGAAGATATATATCTATCTATCTCTA
>NW_021033605.1:3203-16234 GCF_004153795.1 Camellia sinensis
GTAGATTGAACTCATGGACCAGTCCGGTGGAGGGGTAAGGGATTGATAGGTTCGACCCACCCTGCCCCTGGAAAGTCAATACAGCGGGCAGGGCAGGGGCCAAGCCAACTCCCCGTCCTCCCTGCACCCGCCCCCCTGCCACGGACTCGGGGTCCTTCGTAGCCCCCTACTCCAACTCCCGCTCGGCCCCAGCCGCCGACTGCCACAGGCCGCCCACCTCTGCTCGACGGCCGGTTCAGTAGGTTCGCATCAGGTACGTCCGCCACGTTACTCCTTGATTAGTCTCCGGTACCTCTTTGAGCCGGCCTCCTTCCCAGCCAATGGTGTAGTCATCCATTCTGGCTCGCTGGTGAGCCCCTCGGTCCCCTTCATATCTGCGCGGGGGTGAACCGGGACTATTCTGCTCACGGTCAACCCTAGGGTCTGGCGTAGGAAACGCTCCCCCAGGTACCAAACCCGACAGACCGGGCCCTCAAGCAAAATCCGGAAACGCGAGGTCTCCTCCGCACCAGGGGAACCGATCCCGCATTCGCCGCGGCAAGGGACGCCCACGGCCGCCATGTGCATCTGGAAACGTGACGACAGTTTGTTATCTACTGTTTTGAAAATATACAGTGGAAAAGCGAAGCTTAACATGAACTGTAAGTAAAAACATACCTCGGCGAGAGGTAATGGTATCGAAGTATCGGCGGAAAAGCCGAATGTTTCTCCCGTGGTCGCGGGGTGCATCTCCCGTCGAAGCTACTCGAGAAGGGCGGACGGCTAGGGGAGTCTCCGCAACGGCACAGGAAAGCCCAGGAAAATAGGCAACGTAAACCCACAACTTGCAAGTAAATACACAGTGCATTTTATCAGTGAGAGCAGGAATGCAGAATAAAGCAGAAAATGGCAGGGCCGTTTGCTTTGTTGCAGTGTATTGTGTGCCAGTGTACAGTGTGAGCAGTGTACAGTCAGTGTTAAAGCAGAATGATATGTGTGCCGTTGTGTAGTCAGTATACAACAAGTGTTTAAAGCAGACATACAGTGCGGAATAATGTGTGCAGTGTACAGAGTACAGAAAAGTACAAGACAGAAATGAAAAAAGCGGGAGAAGAAATGTACCTCCAAGCCCGCCAAGTAGCCTCCGAGTATCTGGACGCTTGCCACGCGAACAGCCGAGCTCATATATCCATAAAAGGGTGGGCCAGAGCAGCGCCGCCCCCAATCATAGTGCAGGATGTCCCGGCGTCCACCAATGCGCTGAGAAGACAGAGAGGCACGTGTTCCGCTCCGATCGGCGAAGATGTCGGTCCCGAACAAGAACATGAGGAAGCCCGAGCATACCTCTCCACGTCCTGCTGGGTCATCTGCGCTCCTCCTCCAACACGGGCTGAACCCGAAACTGTAACCTCGAACCAGGTAGTACCGCACGAAAGCCGGACGAGGCAAGAAGGTGGGCCTCCCCTAAGTAGATGGAACCTGAAGCGGCGGTCCACTCATTCCATGTCGATGTCGAAAGGGATCGATTCACCCCCCACCCCGATATGCCTGTCGAGCATCGAGAAATCATGAGGGGTCATCGTCATATCCCCTACAGCAGAGAAATGAAAAGAATCGTGGTGTCCACCATCTCTCCGCCAGAGCAGCCAAGGAGAGGCTGCATGTGGAAGAGCCCTAGAGAAGTCCTCGGCAGAAGGCCGCCGAAACCTGCTCGATTCCATGATTACGTCAAGACCGCGCTAGGGAGCTCAATCATTACCACTCCCGAGCACGCAGTATTCCCATACCCGCGAATGGTATGAGGAACCCTCCTGTAAACCAGAAAATAAACAATTTGCAAGACAACATTTCAAAAATGCAGTTTTGAAAGAACAAGATATAGCATTGTATTGCAAGTTTGTCAGATTCAGGCAAACACCGGGTACTTGCCGGTGCTGCTCTACAGTTGAAAATACGTGTGATGTGTCAGCGTGTTTGGGCTGTTTCAGAACAGATATAGCATGTGTGCAAATTTTAACTAATTCAAAGAAAAAATACTTAGGTGCCAGTGTGTATGCAGTGGAATTACAGTTTGAGCGCAGTTGTTTTGAGTGATTCAGGCATAGTGCCAGTGTGTGGTACATGTGTCAGTCTAAACAGAGATCAGTTGTATGTATGTTTACAGTCAACTACAGTCTACGGATATATCAGATTCAAGCATTAAAGAGTACAACTACCTATGACGGTTTTGTATTCCTACATTGCTGGAAAGTAAAGCAGAAGAAAGAGAGTTACCTCGGAAGTGCCGAATGAAAGGTGCGGAGGTAGGAACTCGCGCAGTAGTAGCACAGCCGCCACGTGCCTCTCGAAGCTCTGAACTGACTCCAGACCGTCGGGGGGCAGAACAGTAGATCGCCGGCGGTTAGGTCTCCGGGTCGAACGGGCGCCTCGCTTATAGTTGGTAAGAGCTCGCACCCCGGGATCCATCTCGTGCGTTCCGGGGGAGTCCCGCCACGTGGAAACATCGACCGCCAATATCGAAATGATGAGGAAAATGGGCCGGAGGAAGAAAACCGGGCCGGAATACGAAGAGTCAATCGAAAATGTCGAACTCCCGAAAGGGTCGGAATTGGCCGGAAATGGCCGGAATGTGAAAAGGCACGAAAATGAAGAGAAAACAGGAGAACAAACCCCGAAAAGGCGGGAACGCCAAACGAGAGGCACCGAAACAAAAATCGTTGATCGGGTTGAAAATGTCCGAACCGTAAGGAAATCGCGAATCCGACGACGAAACGGGCGTAGAACGCGAAGAAAGGATGAAAAAGTGAAAGAAAAACACTCTAGAGAGAGAGGGCGAAGAGTTTTCGGCGGTGGAGATAACAAGAAGTGAGGAATAGGCGTTTGAACCCTATTTTATTAATGGCCTAGAGTGAAAAGTCGAAACTGTCCCCGATTCAGCAACTGTTTGCCGGCGTCTGGCAAGTTTTGTGCCGGCCGGCACTTTTTTGGTGCCGATGTTAATTGTTTTTTCAGCCGGTGGACAGCCGGTGCCTCCCCTTCCCGGCCGGTGATGTTCCCCACAGCCTGTTAAGGCCATATGAGAATGTTTGGTTCTTCATAAGCTCAGAAAGTGCAAGAAAGTGCACCTCCGATTGGTCAACTGGCCTCCGTTCTGACTTCGGACTGCATTCCTGCCGTGCGTAGCCACTCCAACCCATGGCAAGTGCTATCCTTTTCGCTATCCTTTTTGACTTTCTTACAAAGGTCCAAAAAGTTGCCCCCATGTATATCACATATCAATCGCACTGTTTTGTTGCATTCAAAACAAACTCCACAGTTTGCTGCATTTCCAAATTATCGCACTGTTTTGTGCATTTTCAAAACCGTTCGCACTTTTTTGTGCATTTCAAACAATCGCCACTGTTTTGTGGCATTCAGATAATCGCACTGTTTTGTGCATTTCAAACCATCGCACTGTTTTGTGCATTTCAAACCGTCGCACTGCTTTTGTGCATTCAAACCCATCGGCCACTGTTTTTGTGCCATTTCAAAAATCGCACTGTTTTGTGCATTTTCAAATTATCGCCACTTGTTTTGTGGCATTATCAAAACCGTCGCACTGTTTTGTGCCATTTCAAACCGTCGCACTGTATTGTGCATTTTCAAATCGTCGCACTGTTTTGTCATTGTATTTCAAGCGCGCTGTTTTGCGCATCGCACTGTTTTGATGCACCTCACTTGCCATCTTGCATTATCCATTCGCGCTATTCTTGCGCATCGCACTTGCTAGCTTGTTAGTACATTGCATTTGTTTTGAACAGCAAACCGGCTTCGCGGTAGCGTATAAGTCCAATTGTCAAAAATCTTTTTTGCACCTTATGAGGCGTGCATGTCTCATTTTGTATCATCTTACATCTCCGTCTGGCATCGCGTACTGCACTTGCATCATTGTGCATCTCAATAAAAACAAAAAAAAACAATCATAGTGCATTGTCATGCATTTTCCATTGTAGCTCGCATGCATTACATTGCATCACCTTTCCAATTCTTATGGCTTGCCGCCTCCAGGTTGAGCTTTTGGTTTGGTATGTGCCCTTACGGTCATGTTTTAAAACACAGTTCTGAAGTGATTATCGGCCGCCGTTCCACGCTGATATGTTGGTTGAGTGGTGCGGCACACTTTTTCTGTTACACATTGCGCTCGTATGTGTACATGCCTTTCTAGGCAAAATTTTGGTTTGGCTTGCGTGGCTCTATCCCATCTGTATCCATATTCCACTCCATTGCATATTTGTAGATATTGCATTGTAGATTGCATTGCATTCATTGCCATCACCTTCGCGCCTTATGGCTTGGCGCCTTTCCAGGTTGCGCTTTGGTCCGGTATGCCCTTAACTTTCATTGTTAAAAACCACAGTTCTGCATGTTGTATCGCCCGCCGATTCCACGCTAATTATGTTGGTTGAGGCGTTGCGGCACCTTTTCTGTGTTGTCACATGACCTGTATGTGCGTACATACCTTTCCTAGGCAAGATTTGGTTTGAGCCTGCGTTTGCGCATATCCATTGCCATCTTTCCTAAGCATATTCCATACAATTACATTGTAGGTGTAATTCTGCATCCCGGCATTAGGATCGCACGTCCTTTTCTCTAGGGTTCGGCGCCTCCGTTTCCCCACCTATGTCCAATTCCGTCCCAATACTATGTTCCTTGCTCTGTCTACAATGACTCATAGTTCAGTTGACCGTTTCTATGGTTAGACAGACTTAGTTTACCTCCATCAATCCTATTTGACATAGGTGTGATGTGAACCGGCTATGCAATTGGATCATTGCATTCAAATGCTTGCCTGTAGCTTGCAATTGTTTCAATTACATTGGCATCTTCATTTGCCCATCTATTTATACTATTGTTTTGTATATTATTTGCATATCGTTTTGCATCCATTTCGCATTGATCATGCATATTTGCTACAATATTGTAACCTGTTAAGTTTGTTTTCTTTGCCAGGCACGATATTGTTATGTATGGCTTCATTTGAGCTGGTTGCAAACCAGACGAGCCGCCACAGGTATTGTATCGATCCGAGTGAGAGCGTGTTCGAGTATAAATTGCAATTAATTCTCTTACATCCTTTGTGCGATTAGTGTAGGCTTCGGTATTATGGCATCAAGCGTTCATGCATTCAGGCTCATTGTTCTCAAATTGTACAATGCGATGTGATGAATAGCCACATTCTCAACTAGATAACACAAATGGTGATCAAACTATGAGTTTCATTTAACCATTCACATGGGATTATACACATTTGTTTTTTCATAATGCAATTTTCAAGTACAGTCTTTACATGCTGTAGACAACCCATTTTGACCGTCCTCAAGACTTGGAATGTCATCCGTATTGAACACGGTTGATCATCCATGTTTAAGTTCGTTTGGAGTATCCCGGAGGCCTCGGCCGCGTGCCTTGCCTTAGGATCTCCGAACCGACCGTTTAGTGTCTGGTTTATGCACCAAAACACTTGCATCTAGTCTTTAGAGAGCCGGGTAGGGCTGTAGGACCATCCCACCACCACCGAGCAGGGCTAGAGGCCACGGCAATGTATATTGCCGGCCGGCCACTTTTCTTGCCGGTCAGCACTTTTAGTGTCGGCCGGCACTTTTTTGGCCAAGATGGCATTTTTGGCGGCCAGAGTACTGTGCATCTGCTTTTGCAGATTATTAAGACAGCCTGTCTTGCCTTTTTCTCCCCTCCATACACCGTGTATGGCGGGACTCCCTCTTATGAAGCTTGTTCTTGTAAGCCTTTACAAGATAAAGAAGTGCCATATAGAGAGATCGAGAGAGAGAGAGAGCTCTTGCAAACAAAGGAGAGACATTTTTAGGATATTTGGAGAGGCTTAGGACAGCCATTGTTAGGGTTTGAGATCTAGTTTTAGGGTTTGTTACCACCTTATCTCTACTGCTTTTTTCCTCTTGTGTGTGTTTTAGTGTGTTTGTGTCTTTACTATTGCCACACAAACACATAGTGTATCACCTTTCCTTTAGCACTGAGGTTCTAAAGGGGTTGCTTCTTTGGTATTTTGAGTGGTTTTGAGCTTGAAGAACCAGCTGGTCTCTCCATTTGTGAAGGAGGGACTACAACGGAGCGTAAGAAGACTTACACCTTTATCTCCCCAATTTTTGCAGTTTGATTTCCACCCTGTGCGCTTAGAGCTGTTTTGTGCTATTTGTATACACTAAAACAGTTCTGCCTCTGTTTTTCCCTTCGTTATATTGTTTTATGTGAGATTGTTTGTCTGTTTCAGGGTGGGTTGACCCGCCCTTAGTTCCTTGAAAGCCTCAATTATTGAGGCCATTTTCTGCTAGACGATCCGGGATTTGGCTCGTCTGGAGGTCGCTTAATCACCACTAAATCTTGAGGGATTTCGGAGTGGTAGAATGATATGCTTGAGTCCCAAGGAAAAGTGCGCAGTGGCCACCCCCTCTCGTACTCGGACTCCGATCCTCTGAAAAGGCAGTGTTTTGACTCATAGGATCCGAGAAGCATTCTCTTGAAGAGCTCTATAATATATTACCGTTGTCCCTGCCAGCATGTTTAGGTTATTTGGGTCAGATAGACGTGATTAAATGAAACATAAAACTTTAACATGATTTAGATGGTTGTTCCGGATACTGGGATGCATGTAGCCATAGTTGCCTTGTACGATGCCGTGCTATAGCCGCATAACATTGTCTGTTAGCCCTTAGTGTATATAAGCCTTGTTCGGAGTCACTGTTTTAGCTCGATAGATCTTGTGAGATGTTCCTCTGCTGGCATGTTTTTGGCCATGGTGGCTCTAGTTGCTCCTAGGTTTGTTTGGGTTGATTTTGGTACTGTTGATAGTAGTCCTTCATCATGCCAAAAACGTTGATATTTTGGGCCGCTTGTTAGGCACTTGGCGATATCGGATGTCCACTCGGCTGTAGCATGACATCTTTATAGCATCGATTCTGGTGATTTGGTCCTCCCCACAGTTATCAGTCCTTTCATGCTTGCTTTGATTACCTTGCATGCCTCTTTAATGACTTTGCGGAGCCTTGAACTGTAGCAATGCTCCATGTTTTGGTGTTTACTGCAGTGCTTTGTTTTTGAGTCACATAGATGCATCTAGAGTAGTCCTTAGCTTTGTTTTAAACATGCTAAACTCTGATTTTGGTCCTTCCTTTTATTTGCCATGTCTTGGTCTTGTTACAGTGTAGTCTCAATGCTCCTTGGGCATTTGCTTTGAACGACTGTCTAGACTACTTTGTTGCATGTTGATGGCATTGATTTATGCGCTGCGTTTGGCCACATGAATTAGCATATTCTCAATGCCTTACTGTCTGCATGCTAAATTGGTAATCCAGTTTCCGCCATTTCAAGTGTGCTTGAGAAGTTAGTTCACATTTATGGCCATAAGTGGTTGGCCTTTCCACATATGTCAATGTAGATGTGCATGATGATATGGTGTCCCGTGTCGATTGTCGGTCACAGTGTTTGGCCTACTGTTTCTCGCGCCTATTTAGAGCATGCCTATTCATGCTTCTCAATGATCCATCGTGTAATGCATGACTCCGAAAGTCTTATGCACTTTGCCATATGCTATGACTTCGTATGCTGTGCTAAGCTGCCCCCCATGGACCATGTGTGCGATCCCTTGTTTGTATCAGCTATAGGGTTTCAATTAGACAGTCTTTGCATGCATTACCTTATCCCTGACATTCTGGATGATAGGGATTCACCGCTTTGGTTTGATTGTTCCTGCATAGCCATTTGAACATAAACGTGCATAACTTGGGTCTCTGGCCATCATTGCATGAGAAATGCGTGATATGATGGATCGAGAATCGAGAGCACATATGCCCTTTGAGCCTCATACAACATAATCGATGATAAGGGAAGATGGTTAGAATGAATATACTGTCCATTGAATTGTGCTTGCGGCATGTTCCTTCTTGCCTTGCCGCTCCGCATGCTGTGAGCTTGCGGTTCTGCAGGACTCTATTTATTGTCCATGCCTTGGCAAGTATTTAAGATGCCAGACCAGGCAGTCAATCGATGACCGCAGCAATAGGAACTACGTTTTGTGCCAGTTGACATAAATGTTTCTGCTCGTGGAGATTCCCATTGCCGGGTGCACTCTCATGTTGTTGCCGGGATGGCTAAGTCCTGCTGAGAGTTTTGACCAGCCATCTCAGATATGACTTGTGAGGAACTTGACTAGACAGCGCAGCGTATGCATGGCGGCGCATTTCCAGAGTGCTTGGATATTATATCTTTTTCTTAGCTTAGCGTTAATATTGTCTAATAAACATTAATTAATCCTTGAATACTTAATTGCTTGCGTAGCGTTAAATTAGCTGTATGATAAAGTTGGAGATATATTATTTGGTCCCTCGAGTACTGTAGTGGGCTCCGACTCACGCTCCGTTATAGATCGTGTGGTGAGTGTGGGTGTATTGTCTTCCAACCTCACGTCTTTCTTATATATTTATTTTAGCATTGTCTATATTGATCGGACTTAGAGGCACGTTTAAATAGCATACTTATGCTATGCGATCGTGCATTCTTTGAACCGGTTTGAAATTTAGGTTATGCAATTGCATATTGATATTATGAAAAATGCAAATAATGATATGTAAATGTTATCTAAAATAATCTAAACACGATAAATGTGCAATAACCATACAAATATCATAAAAGGATGCATTTTTGCTACAGTTATTAGAGCTTGCAACGATACCATAACGACCTTAACTGCAGTGTGTTGGCTACTTCTACTTCTAACTGAGTATAAGTAAGATAGTTGTGCATTTCTCACATCTGCCATGATTTAGGCACTAGCCGCACCTTCATTACTCGCCACACATTCTGCTCATTGTCGATGCATTAGGCACATTATAGCAGTGGACTGCATCATCGCATGCTCTCATACGTAACGAGTTATGACATTGTCTTATCGCATCTGCCTCGCGGAGTTAGATAGTAAGTATTATCACAGCTTAAGCAATATCGGCATGTTGAGTGTGAGATGTTTGCCGCATGGTCGCCATGCTTATGACTTCACCCAGGAACATGTGGCTAGAATGCTTATGTGTAATGTTAACTCGCTTGGACTGCAGTTTAGAAAGAGATGGCGTGAGGGTTGGATTGTTTGAGTTAGGAAGAACGTATTGAAAATGTTCCTGATGCCTAGCCAGATGTTTAGCGCACTACTTATGCGCAGGTAGCAATCCAATAATTATTCCAAATACAACGGATAATGACAATGCGTTATTTACCAAAATTGGCAATTCTGTCGGATAATAATCTTGTAGTGCTGCGGCAGCTAAATACATTAGTGATTCTAGGCTAATCGACACGGAATAAGAACGGATAGTTTTCAACCAAAATGAGATCAATCATTGGGTTGAGCTCCAAAGTGAGGGCAGAGTGTCTCACTTGAGACACACGAGAACAGCGACCACGGGATATCATGGTTAGTAGAATATGATTACTTGACCGGGCGAAAGGGGGTGCTCATAGCTGACCTTCCCCGATCGTACCCAAGCTCCCGAGCCGAGACAACTCCGGTGATGACGGACATGTGGCCTTCGGCACCGAGTCAGGGTTTCCTAAATTTCCCCATTTTAAAAATATTTAGGTGGCGACTCTGTATCTGGCAAAGCAGTCCATGTTTGGCACTACTTTTTCAAAAATCTGTTTCTCAAAACGATTTGCCAGATTTGGACTCTTTGGTTCAGATTAAGAACCGCGACACAAATAATCGCGAGTCCTAACTGTAGCGTGAGGTTACACATGCATGCACATATTAAGCTTCAATTCAATAAATCCAACACAATTTCATTTCAATCTCACTCTTGATCACCAAATTAGCTTGAACACACACAATTACAAACTATAATCCAAGAATTACTAACCTAAAAGCTTTAATCTTCTAAGCTCTAGTCAATTCTTGAGCTAAATCTTCAAATCCCAAAGATTGGGCCAACAATTACACAATTCTCTCCTCCCCCGTCTCTACAACCGGCTCTCTCTATCTTTTTGAGTCCCAAGTTCAGTCAAATGAGGTGAATAAGAGAGAGTAGGGAGTCGAGAGACTTACAACAAAACCCACTAAGGCCAAATAATATTAATAAAGTAATTGTAGTCTAATTTATCAATTAAATCGACTTAATCTGACTCGAATCAATTTTTTAATTAAATTTCACCGTAGGCTCTAGAAATTACGCTAATCACAATGGCGTAATTAATTTCGGGTTCTGTGGCCGATAAGGCCTTCAATTTAATTTCCAAAGCAGATTATTCACACAGATATTCCTACGGCGAACAGATAAAACTTCAAAAATCACATATTTTCATATAATGGCACATAAAATCATGCTAAACACATAATCATACTAAAATTAAGGACCAATTAGCATACTACAGAATAGGGGTATCACAGACAGCTTGTTTTCTAGGCTCCCGGCTGCGCGCTTTGCCTCCCGAACTCTCGCCTTGCATCCGTTTTGGCTTATTTTTGGTACAAATCTTTTATTCCTTGTTTGGAAGGTGGTACGAGGGTGGGAGACCAGTTTTTCCCTTAGAGACGACCTTCCTTCCCGCCAGCCGATTTTTTGGTCGGGAAACTGGTTTTCTAAATCTTTAGGCCACCTTTTCTGGTCTCCCCCCACCATTGGCTTGCTTTTAGTGTGGAGACCACCAATTCCCCTAGCTGATCTCTCTTTTTTCTAGGAGACCACTTGAAGTGGTCGGCCGACCATTGCAAGTAGCAGGCTGACCACTTTAAGTGGTTGGCACCTCTCCCCCTGTTTTGGCAGACAGCGTGGATGCTAGCTGTGCCAGCTGGAGGGCACAGACTGTATCCTCCATACACGTGTACGGAGGGATTGCATCCAAGTTTTAACTTCTCTAAGAAGCTTTAACTTTGGTTTTTCTATAAGAGAGAGCCTCCCTCCCTACTCCACAGGTTCTGATTCTTTGGCTGAGGAGATAGGCTTACACTCTCTCTATATCTCTCTCTTTCTCTCTTTATATTGGTGCTTTGCTTCACACTTGTGCACACAACCTCTCTTGCCTTGTTACTGAGTTGCTGGAGGGTCTTGAGGGAGCTCAAGAGGTGGTTTTTGGGTCAAGAAATTTGCTGGTTTTGCAGTGCTTCAAGGGTAACCCCTTTTCTCCCTTTTAAGCTCTATTTTGGTTGCTCTCTTGGTCTCATTTGCATGCTTATTTAGGCCTTTCTTTCAACTGGAAAAAGTTCTATTTAAGTGTTTTTGATGTTTGTTTAAGGCCTCTTGGGTGTTGAGGGTCTTCTACCCTCTTGCATGCCTTGTTTGGCCTTGTTTTGTGCCATGGTTTAGGGCCTTTGAGCTAGTCCTTGCTTGGCCTTCTAGCCACTAAAATCCAGTGGATTTTCAGTGGTAGGCATGTGGTTTTAAGGCCTCAAATCAGAGGGGGGTGATCCCCTCTCTTCTCATTTTGTTTGCTTGCATTATTGGCCTATCAAAGAAGCATGCATCTTCATACTTTCAAGGCTTGGTTTAGGCACTTTTTTGTGACTTCTAGGGCCTTCCTTGACTCTTTCCATGGCTGGTTTGGTCCCCTTTTGCATGCTTCTTGTATGTGTAGTGTAATCCCATTTGTGGCTCATCAAAGGAGCATGTCTCTCTAGCATGTATTGGTTCCATTTCAGTGGGTTTTTGGCCATCATTTGACATGTCATAACTCTGTTTTGGGTTGGTTTGATGGCCCCATGCATGCTCCATGCACTTGTAGCGCATTTCCATGAAATAGCCTAACATGCATCATGCTTCGACATGTCATTTTAGCATGCTTTTGGCTTAGCTCTGAGAAAACTTTGTTCATGTTTTAGCATGGTTAAGGTCTGATTTATGTTGTTTTAGTCATGCATGCCATGCTTTGTATAGCCATAGTGCATTTTAGCTCACTAGCCTTGAGTTTCTAAGCCACTAGCATGCATTGCTTAGGCTATTTGCATGATTTAGCATCATTTGGAATGATATTTCAAGGCTTATATCTTTGCCATATTCTCATGTTTATCACTCCTTCAATGTGTTTGAGAGTTGCACCTTTATGCCTTGTTTGTGAGCCATTGCATGAGCCTCATTTTCTTGCCTTTCAAGCCATCATCTCAGTCCATTTTGGCTACTTCCTTGGTCTGCATAATGTCTGTTTGGGGCTAGTTTAGCCATTTGAGCATTGTCTTGCATGCCTCTAGTGTAATACACTTCACTAGCTTCGATGCTTGAGCCTTTCAACGTGCATTACATGGGTTGTTTGCATGATTCTAAGTCATTTTGCATGTCATTTCAGTGTTGGAACATATGCCATTGTACTCCATGTTTCATCCTTTTAATGCTTTTGGGAGCTGTGTTATGAGCCATAAGCTTGGGCCTTTATGCATGCATGTTTGTATAGCATTTTGAGTTTCCATCTTAGCATGTATGGCCACTGAGCTAGACATGGATGAGGCCTATCCATTTCGGTTTAAGTCCATCGAGCATTGTGTATGCCATGTGGTTCATTGCATTGTGTATGCCTTATCCTTTGCATTGTGTATGCTTAGGTCACATAGCATTGTATATGCCATGTTCATTGCATTGTATATACTAGTTGCCATTTGCATCAAGTATGCCATATCGATCATTGCATTGTGTATGCCATGTAGCTCATTCGCATTGAGTATGCTAGTTGACATTCACATTGTGTATACTAGTTGCATTATATCATATTGTTGCATACTTATGTTGTCTTGCATTGAGTATGCATGCTTTAGCATTGTGCATTGTGCATGCCATTAGCCTTGTTAGGTTGTTCATGTTGCATTACATGTTGTTGTATGTTTGTCCCTTGCATGTTTGCATGCTAACACATGTGATGTTTGAACACCCGGTGATCATCCATGTTTGTGTTCGTTTGGAGTTCCCGGAGGTCTCGGCTACGCGCCTTGCCTCAGGATCTCCGAACTCGACTGTTTAGTGTTTGGTTTTCGCACCAAATACTTGTGTTTTTGCCTTGAAAGGCGGGGA
>NW_021033606.1:0-11992 GCF_004153795.1 Camellia sinensis
ATATATATATATATTATGACTTTATAACTTTGCGTAGAATCGAGCATCTCCGTTTAAATAAAAAATTGACCCTCATTTTATAGTTAAAAGAGCGGGATTAAAGTTCCTTGCATCTTACAATGGTTTCTGAGTCTTTATTTATAACTTCCATAAATTTATGGATGTGAATTTTTATTTGAGCGTTTATCATTCAATTTACTTTTTCGTAATCTTTGATAACATAAAAAATAAAAAAATTGGACCTTATATAGATAAATGTTTGACAAGAAGTATAAGGGTAAGTCATGACATTGTATCTCTTTGTGATCAAAAAACATATTTTTATTAGGAATACATTAAGTTTATTGCGCATATGACAATTGACATTATCAGTGGAACGAAAACTCTTGCCGCCCAATGGACGCAAGGAGAACAACTTTTCATTGTTAATTTCTACTTATCATTTTACTTCCCTCTTAAAACTTACATCTATTGAAACAATTTTGAAATGACTCCTTTTTGGCCTCACTCAAAATCTAAATGCTTTATTCTTAACGAGCCGACCTACACTCTTATTGTCGTATATATATCAATTTAAAGAAAACTTAAAATTACGACTACAAATTAATAATTTAAAAAAAAATATCTGAAGAGGAAACAAAACCCAGATAAGTACCGACTTCTATTTAAGTCCCGAAGTATCAACACAAATCTGTAAGCTTCCATGTTCAAATATGCTCTCTGGGCGTTATAAGGAGCTTGCGTTACAGAGCTGCGTGTAATTAGTGTATTATTGAATTTTTTAATTCATTTTTCCAAATGAATTAATGAAGTACTATGAGAAAGTCGTGTTAAAAAACGCGTAGGAACTGGAGTCCAAAAATTGAATTCTAAACATTGTTCTCATTATTGCTGTATCATGTGAGAGTAACACGGGTGGCCACTTCATCTTGTAAACTAACCCTTTCTTACCCTCTATCTCTATATTCTTTCTATCAAAATTATTCCTGGTTGATCTGGCTTCTCATATAACCAAGACTTACTCGATATATTTACCACATGTGGAATACCTAAGACGCAAATGGACAATTGAGACATAGAGTATATTCCCATAGTATAATAACAGATGGTTTTTGGATTTGGAGATCCCACTTTCACTCTCTCATAGGTGTCGAAGATAGTCTTGGTTGCTCATAAGAGAGAGAGAATCAGGGAACTTATAAAAGCCTTTTGGAATATTCATTTTGTTTTTGGGAGAGCACAATCTTGAACAAGGGTTTTAACCTCCACTAGAATTTTACGATCTTCAAAACAGCCAATTAAAATCAAATATATAACTTGTATTGTGGACTTATACCACTCCCTTACGATTGATCAAGCTCGTTAGTCCAAATAGACGTGATCTATCTTACACTCACATTTTCCACTTTATTATAAGGTGCGCCTAACAATCATAAAAATATTCTTTGAGAGTACCATTGTTACAAGTCTTAAAGTTCATTATTATCTTAAGCAATGAAATACACAGTGTTGTGGACCACAATTAAATCCTTTTATGTTTTATGTGCATTTTTCAAGATTTTTTTTTTTAATTTTTTAATAAAATAAAAAAAAAACTTTTAAAAAAAGGATATATTAGAATTAAAAAACGAAATATGTATAAAAATTATTATTATGTGGAAGCATTGGAAATTTACAGATCACATTTCAATGCACCGCACTTGTCATGATATTCTTATTACTACATATTTCTTGAGTCCTGATAATCACCTTAATTACACTAGATGCTCAAAATAATAAAATAGAGATATGTTGTAAACATTACTCATGGTCTATTAAATTTTTTGGAGGTTATGACAATCATTTATACTAGTAATATAAAGCGCGATCACACTGAAGCACATTACAACAATGTTACTCAAAGAGATTGGGCCCACAGGTTAGAAACCCCATCTCAACATGCACCGACCTATCATTCTGATATCCTTATCTTGACACTGTAATGATTTATGTACAACACTGTTTCTTGGTGCCGAACATATATAGCGGTAATATACCAAAAATTTCATTAATGTTTACAGTATGAATTATTTGTTTATTTTTTAATCTTTATATCATCTTGCTTTAATCATGTTCTATGTAGTCTTATGCTTAAGGAAGCCCGTGTAATTTAGTTTTAATATGTATAATCTATTTATATATTTTTCTAAACTTCACGGAAGACCATTCACTCACATCATTGCGTCGGAAACACCACCCCCCTCTTATTTAAAATCCCATTCAAAAATTCAAATCTGTGATTTGATATGATTTTAAACATATGTGATTTCATTTCAAAATTTTTTAATTATTTAAACACTATTATTGAACTATAATGTCAACAAATTTAAGTTCAAAAGAATCTTCAAAACATTTTATTATTTTTAATTAATATTCCCATAATTACACTAAAACCAAATGTGGCTCTTTTCTCCGCTCTTTCCTCCTCTGTTCCTTCTCATGATTTGTTGCGGTCTGCTGTTATCATCTGTGTATCTTCTTTATTAGGTAAAATAACATTTGCACTTTTTATGTTATTACGAAAAATATCAAAATAAATAAATCAAAATCAAGAAAATGGGTGCATCATCTCGAGTACAAAATATACCCACATTTGTTGGTGCCAAAAGAGTTAGCTTTCACTGCGCTTTTGACTCAGGTGATCACTATAACATTTTTTATAATGGTCAGAGATATTTTTGAACACTAGAAACGTTAACCCTAATACAATAATAAGCCCATGTTCATGAATCAATTCAGCATGATTATTGATTTGAATAGTGAGAACAGAAGACTTGAACCTTACTAGAAACTGAGACCCATTCATGGTAAGTAAACTAGATTTCCCATAAAAAAGAGATTAGAATATAAGATCAACAAGTGGGTCCCCATTAACGACCTTCATTGTGCCGGGCTAACTTCGAGGCTAATACTTCGTTGTAAAGTAGAACCCGGAAGGAATTAGAACTGATAGCAAATACATAGAAACACTAATAGTTGAATTCCTCAAGATTTGTGACATTACCAAGGTGGTTTTATAATGTATGGATTGACACTTTCCACTCAAGTTTGGGTATAAGATCGTAACATTATGAAAATCATGAGAGAAACTTGGAGATAAGCGTATTCTTTTGCTATGAGATCTCCAGAATGACATGAAAATCCTGTTACAAGACATACTAACACAATCCACACATTCGGAAGAGATCAGCAAGCCAAGCCAGCACTTGCCAATCCTGCTTTTTTCTGTGTTTCAACACCTCACGCCCCAAAAATCCACCTAAATTCTTGAAATATTATATAATATTTTAAAAAAATGAATAAGTATATCTGCCAAGACACGCCGAGGATCCGGACGCTCCGTTGATATCATGCCCTATTCCTTATTTGAGATCAATGACCTCTTCTACTATCCACAAAAAGCTCTCCTATTATATTGGCTCCTCTTTAAAGGTTTTCTAGCGAATAAAAGATGTATGTGCGCAAGTTCATCCCCAACCCCCCTTAGAGTAGTTCATCCCGGACAGGCGTCGATACACCATGAACCCTCTTTCGGTATCTAATCACGATTTATAGATTTTTCATAACCCTAGTATATTAACTAGTCGTGCTCATACCATTAAATTGAGACATAAAATACTTTGGCCTAATATACTAACAAGATTCATATTACATGACTTGTTCTCATTCTTTTTCGCCACCTCAAATAGATTTACATTTTTATGAAGCAAACTGTTGATACATCGCCGCGTGTTCCTCACTTTACCACGCCTAAGGCAGGCGGTCAGCTGCAACCAGAGACGTTCTGTCTCCAAGGCTCGGTGTATCCGAGGTGAGAGAGAAGCGCCCTCAGACAAGGGGTAATTGATTAAGTGGGTGGTCCATATTGTCGTATCATAGGGCTCGGTGACCAAACATTACCACCTGCCGGAGTGCTGTGGCCCCTCGATTAACTCTCAAGACTGTAGTGCATATACACAACCCGAACTTAGTTCCTCCGTGCTCAATATGTGCCAAAAAATCACACAGTTATTATTGATAGCATATTATTCTTTATCAACACTCTGTCAGTATTTTTGAGTCAGCTTCCCATTCTGAGTGTGTGGTATTAGATGTATAGGTTTCTTATTATAATATATATTGAGTCCTGTTAATAGTTGCTTATACTGTCTATAAGTTTCAGATCCATTTCAGAGCGCGACATTTATTATTATGTTTTTGAGTTAGCTAAATAAAGTATTTGAGGTGGATCATTTTCATGGTATAAATTGATTTTTTTTTGTTTTTGATAATAAACACTTCAATCACGCAGACCACACATAATGCTAGGAGTTCTTATTGACTTAGAATATAATATAAAATAAAATAGATTCTAAACCAGATAAAAAGTATTATAGTCTTTTTTTTTCGTTTAATTATTACAATATTAATATGAGATTACATATTTATATATACATTGCTCTTTTGAAGCCAAGAGTTGAATTAGAGTTTTGACTCCCAAAAATATTGAGCATGGAACTTGTGAATTAATGTGGAATTGCAAGGAGTATGGATTTCGTATTCTCTCTCTCAGAATTTGAAAAAATATTAATTCCTTAAATTAATAGTTTCACGTCCTTACTATTAATCAAATGGATGAAGATTTTTTGTGAAACTCATAACTTTCGAACTCAGTGCCTGAACCATGGCATCCGGTTTTGTTGTATCCGAAATATCGAATGTCATAAATATTTGAGCCGAGTCTCCTGCATTACCATCAACAGACTAATTGACTACACTTGTGCCTTTTGTGAATATGTGTATGTGCATGACCTAAGTTTTTCTCATACACCAACATTTTTTGAATCTAGTCGGCTTAGAAATACGAAATGTCGCGCACGAAACGGAAATTCCCTCCTCTGCGTTTTTTGCAAAATAATTAATTATCTACAAATGAGAGAAAGAGAGGACATGCTAAGCACTCCTATAATTACAATTGAAGAATAGAAATCATGAAACTCTCCTCTAGGTGTGAGTTATACACTGGGAAAGATCACATGGCTTGATCTCATAGATTAGTTCTACACTTATATATATATTTTAATTTTGATTAAATTTGAAAAGATTCCACTTAATAACCCAAAAAAGGAATTTTATTTTTTATTTTTGGGTCTTTTATTAATCTAAGTTTGGTCCCATTTTTTATTTACGATAATTAAACCGACATAGATATAAGAATGTCTAAGAAGGGGAAAAAAAAAAAGCATTGGTAAATCAACCGTCCAAAATAAAAAGTTTTCACCTTAATTCTTTTATTTTAATGATGTTTAAAAAATCAGTTAAAAAAAATTGTGTATTTATTATGTTAAGATTTGTTCACGTAATATAATAATAATTGCCTCTTCACACTTTTGCTTGAATTCTAAAGTTTGATTGTTTTTTTCTTTTTTGTGTTTTTTTTTTTTTCAGTTGTAAAATTTATAAAAAGTGAGAATCACATAAGAATTATTCAAGACCTTGACCATCTCTAATATTCTTAATAAACAGTTGAAAGTTTTTGATTCAATGATCCAACTTTGACTAGACTTGAATAACAATTTATTAAATTAATTAGGTCCGTTTGGCAAGAGCTAAACGGGATTTTTTTAACTATTTTAGCCACCAAAAAGATAAAATAGGCTGTTTTAGTCACAAAAAATAAAATATCACATCCAACCCATAATCATTACATTCTTCTCTCACAAAAAAAATTTAAAAAGTCAAAAAGTCAAAAATTCCTTCTTAAACTAAACTCTTTAGCTCAGGTTAAAAAAGTTAAAAAAATTAAAAAGCTAAAAAGTCGACTCACTTTCTAAACGGAGGCTAAAACTCATCTGCCAATAGAGCAATTATCGTGTTTCTTGTGTTGCAGTTTCTTAATGTAGTAATCCCATTGGAGAGTTTGATAGGAGAAAGTTGGACAAGAGAGACTTTTCTCCTTTGTTTTGTTTTGTTTTTTTTTTTTTTTTTTTTTTTTTTTTTTTTTTTGTAGTTGTTATGTTCCTTGTAATTTCTTGGTCACAATATTTAATATGCATGAGTCTCCCACACTAGACTCAAATTCACGCCATTCTGTCACCAAAGTAAATCACCGCCTTCAAATGGTTGTTAAACAACAAATTATGAAGTGTTGGTTTATGGAAAATATTTATTCTGAAGCCAACACTATCACACTCTAATTAGTGATTTACTGTTAGCAAAATTTATATTCTTAGAGCAGGCTTTATAAATAATTTTTTAACAATTTATATATATATATTAAACTTTTGGGTCATATTAAGCAAGAAGACCTTAAAATTTTTAAAGAACTAGAGATTTTTTTTTTATCATTAGTATTTTATTTTATTTTTCAATTTTTACAATTTTCCCACTTTTTAGATATGTCTAACCTAGAAGAAGGTACTGGAAAAAAAATAATTAATTAATTTTTAACTGTGATGAAAATTTAAAATTTAAAAATGTCAAGACATAATTATATGTCTAAAAGGGCGTAAGAGAGAGGAAGACGTGAGTATTATGTACAAAGAATATGTGTTGTAAGACTTTCTCAATAACTTTTTCTGCCTCCTTAGAGCTAGGGTGCAACTTCGACAGGATTAACCAAGCAACTCGAATTTAGCCCGGTTTTTTTTAAAGTTTGGACAAGATATTTTCAAATTCGGTAAGGGCTTAGGTAAATATTTAGAAGTCCGAATTGAATTTGGACAGGCTTGGGCAAAGATATCAAACAATCCGAGCAACTCGAAACCCGAATTATACGTATATATATGTATGAAAATATTAAACATATATAAATTATTAGTCATTACATGATATTAAAATAATTTAGATTATTAAATTATATTGAATATATATTATATATACAAATATCATAAAATCTTACTTTTTTATTTTTTATTTTCACTCACAAATTGTAAAGACTACTATAACAACATCTTTCTTACATTATATATATTATTTGTTTTGATGATATTAATGATTTTCTATTAAAAAAATATAAATAGAGTCAAAGTTTAATAATTTAATAATGTAGCTAAAAAAAACAAAAAAAAAAATGAAATTGATTTACAATTAGGCAACTCAAGCAACTCGGGTTTAATTCGGATCGGGTTTAGACATGTAATCTCGGGTTACAATTTAGGCCTAGGTGGGTCTTAGGCAGATCTCAGCACAATTTATAATAAGTTTGGACAACTTCTCAACCCAACCGAACCCGCTCGAATTACACCCATACTTAGCTCATCTCTAATAAACTCATTATTTAGTTCAAAAGTTTGTTAATACTTGTTTCAAATTGAGATCTGTTGGATCTGCTAAATGTATTGCTAATGGTGTTAGGTATTTGCTAACTGTGGTAGGTACTTAAGAAAAATCCAAATGAGACCACCCAGCGAAAGAAGAGAGAGAGTGTGCTGATACATACATTTTATAAATTTTATTATTTATATTCAACACATATAAGTGGAATTTACTCTCACTTAATAAATATTTTAACACATATTTTAATATCTTTATTCAAGCAATCACATATTTATTAAAATAACAAACATTTAACACATAAATTAGATTATATTTTTTTTACCACTTTTTTTTGTTAATTAACACATAATTTTAATATCTTAGCCATGTGAAAGAAAAAAGAATGCGAAAGGAGCAGCCGGCTGTGATTAATTTTTAAGACAAATTACAAATATATTTTTGAGATTTGTTAAAAATACGAATTATTCTTTGTGGTTTGAAAAATTATAAATACCTTTCTATCAGAATTTTTTATTTAACAGAATTAATTGAGAAAATGAATTTTTAAATGTTCACCTATACAATAATAAAATTATCTGAATTATTAATTGAAATAAAATTTTAACATTATTAAAAACTATTAATTAACTTGATAATTTAATAATAAAATGACATATTTATTATGAAATTAGAAATCTTAGAGAACATAATATAATTTCTAAAACTACAGAGAATCATTTGTAATTTACATACACTTCAAGGATTATGTTTGTAATTTACCTGAATTTTTATTGTTGGTCCAATTTGCACATGGGGGACTTTTCTTCTTGTTGATTTCTTTTTATCTTTTGATTGTCTTCTTGCGTTGAAAATAGTACCCTAACATGCCCACTTTTGGATTTTAAAAAATAAAAAAAAATAGTGCTATATACATCATTAATATATTACTAAATGATGTGATATAATTTTAAAAATTTAACTATTATAATTTATATAAGAATAAGGCGATATGTATATATTAATATATTAATTAGTGATGTGGCATAATTTTAGAGATTTTGAGTATTTATAATTTGTATAATAAATAGAGTCATTAATGATATTATTATATTAGTTGGTACACCAGTATATATATTAATTAGAACATATAATATTATCATTTATATAATAAATAGAATTAATAATAATATGGCTAATTACATATACCCTTCGAGATTTAACAAAATTACAGATATCTCCTGAGGTTTGAGAAATTATAGATACGCCCTTGAAAGTACTATTTGCATAACAAATTAGGGGACAAATTATTATGAAAATATAAACATTAAGGGACAATTTATTATGAAAACATAAACCTCAAGAGATATTTATAATTTCTGAAATCTCAGAAAAATATCTATAATTTAACTAAACCTCAAGAGAGAGGTATATATAAGGGGTGTTTGTTTCAGCTTTTCAGAGCCAACTTATGGCTTTTAGCTTTGAAAAAGTTATTTTAGACTGTTTGGTTAAACTTATTTCAAACAGCTTCTGATTCTAACAGCTTATTTTGACTCAAAAAAGCTGATTCTGAAAAGCTGCTCACCCCTTGCTTCTGATTATCAGCTTCTACTGTGGACATGTTAATTTATGGTTATACTCTTAAACTTTTTTATTTTTTATTTTTTTAGAAATAGAAAAAGACTCAAATGGACTATAGATTATTATTATTATTATTTTTTATGAGAAATGTAGACAAACAAAAAATAAAAATTAATTGAAAAAGCTATTTCACAGCTTGTTTAACAAACACTACTCAGCAACTTAAATCTATAATCCAACAGCTACACCAAATAGATTAACAACTTCTGATTAAAGTCATAATCTATAATCTGTTAAGTTATAATTTATAAGTTGTTTTAACAGCTACACCAAACAGGGCCATAATTTATCTTAATAATATCATAATACTAATTAATATATTAATTTATATATTAATTAATACATATAATATCATCATCATTGTTATCATGCAGTTGGGGGACCATAAAACCGTACCGCAACAATATTGAGCAAAGCGACGCAATCCAAAAGGAATCAAGATGTGTAATAATTACATTAGTCTTTTCATATGCATGCGACTTGCAGTGGTCCGTGAAGTTATGGGTTAGACACTGCATACTTTAATAGTGTCAGTAGGGATGAAATTTATAATTGAAAAATGTTTGGAAGACTAATTAGTGTTCCCACTAATTAGGTAATAGTGAGTTTGACCATTAATGATGTGATGTTTTGATTTTAGAGTTATATATTTTTTTTTAATGCATTAATGTTATTAATGGTGATATTTTTAATGGGATGAATCATTGTTAGTTACAAATTTATGTTAAGTACTTAAAAAAATATAATAAATTATAATAGTGAGGGACATGATCGTATAGCACTTCTAGATCAATTAATAATTTTTCTTGTGATCCGCTGTTTATTACTTTTTCTTTAAAAAAAAAAAATTACAATTTGTATTTGATTGTTTAATAATTATATTTAAAATTGGAAATTTAGGCCATAATACTTTATTAGGGTGATTATGGAGTACTTTCAGAGTACGATTATGCGGTGCTTTATGATATTATGATTTGTAAAGAAGGTAAGATATTATGATTTTATGATCTCGTTGAGGAAGAGGATTAGGTTAAAATAACCAACTTTTTTTTGCTATTTTTTTTTAATCCATAAAAAAAAAGTCAAAAATTAAATAGTTAACTAAAATAGTTAACTTTCCAAACATGACCTATATTTGGTGATTAAAAATTACGAAGAAATATGATAAATAATGATTGGTAAAGAAATAAGAGCATATGGTATTAATGGAGTACTATAGTTTCCCCTTTGGGGTGACACAAACAAAAAGATTTCTTAATTCAAATTCTTTGTTATTTCAAATGTCACTTTCTCACTAAGGTCAAGTTTGACAACATTAAAATAATTCATTTTTTTATCTTTTTATCTTTTTTTTATCATATCACCTCTCTACTTTACTGCACATCTTTTCGTAAAAAGATAAAAAGTATACTTATTTAGGTCATCCCAAACAACCCCTAAATAACCCAACACAAGGATTTGGGGTGGCTGTTGTGTTGGGGCACAACATTATTGTTGTGCAGTCAAATGAGCTCATTTTGAAATCTATTTTGATTGTTCAAACCGTTCACATTTTAGAATATACCTAGTAGAATCAGGCCTGGCCTTAAGATTTCGAGGCCTAAAACTGATAATTAACTAATAAATATCATTAGATCATTTGGGGCCCTTCACATAATTTTTTTTCATTCAACGATTTTATTTTATTTTTTTTGAAGGTAAAGGATAAAAGATTTGTGTCAAAATCATAAAAAAAATACTTAGTATTACATTACAACAATTAATAAGTATCACTTGATCCTCACTCTTCTTGCATTTTTAGAAGCAAATAAATCAATATTATAATAACAATTGAGCAAAAGACACGACAAATATTTAATTAATTGAATAAAAAAAAAACCTACCTATGTTGTGCTGCTACTATAAATTCTTGAGAAATTCGTTAGTGCTTTGTTGTGCCGTTTCTCTCAAATTTTTGAAAAAATTGAATTAAGAGTTAGGATTAGAAATTAGATAGGAAGAGAGAATGAGCCTTTTTAATTTTTAATGAGCCTTTTAATTTTAATGGATCAATTTTATTTTAAGTTAGTGTGGACCTTCTTTAATTTTTTTGGACTTAAAACATACCTAATATATTACACTAAACTATAATAGAAGATGGCCCCCTTTTTTGAGTTTATTTGAGGGGCCTTAAGCCATGGCCTAGTGGGCCTATGCCCAGGGCCGGCCCTGAGTAGAATACACTTACAAAAAATCAAGTTAATCGGATATTGTTAACCCTTTCATCCATTGAGGGTTAACGATATCCGATTAACTTAATTTTTTGTAAGTATGTTTTACTTAATGTACTCTAAAAAGTAAACGGTTTAAATTATCAAAATGAGTTTCGAATGGGCCCATTTAACTACACAACAGTTGCATAACAGCCACCCCAAATCCCCCATAAACACATGTTTTTTTAGGTTTTCATTTTTGAAATGATTTCAAATAATAAAATTTCATTTTTTTTTCTAAAATTTGTATTTTTGAAATCATTTTGTTAAGATTTGTTAAACAAGGAATATGGAATTTTTAAACAAAAATCACGATTTTTCAATGCTTCAACAGAGTGAAATTTTTAATTGATGAAAACAAGGAAATTGTTAATACAAATTTTCAAAATAGCTAAACACAGTGTATTTTTTAAAATTTAGAGCTAAAAATTACAAATTTTGGGCTTCAAATGATAAAATTTTTAGGACAAACTTTACTTTATTCATGTGATTTTGGTCGGGTATGGTTTATTCCCCGATATTTGGAAATAACCACATAACCTCCATATAATAATAATTTCTAGACCAAACGCACATGTAACGGCTTTATATACACACCATAAGTTGTCTCAAGGCAAACCATTTCTAAACACACACCAAAATAATTTGAAAAATAAATATTGTTCTCATCACACACCACAAATTTATATATTTATCCATACACACCAACCCCAACAATATACACACAACGTTCCATCTTTGCCCCCACATACCCCACACCCACGATATTCATCTCCCTCTCCATTCTCTATTCAAACTGGTGAACACCATTGCTGAAAACACAC
>NW_021033609.1:0-13051 GCF_004153795.1 Camellia sinensis
GCTCCTGGAGAGTTTGATTTGCTTCTGGCGAATCGTTGAGGCTGCGGCTTGTTTTCTGTTGTTGCGCAACCTACACTTGTGACGTCGAGTGTAGAGGTCAGAGGGGCGACCTTGAGGTAGAATCCTCCGTGAGAAAGATTTCTGGTGGGAAGGTTGAGAAAGGTTTGACGGTGTTCCGACCTGAGTGTGAGGATACCGAGACCGTTGTTTGTGCCGGAGTCTCTATCGAGAGGAGGTACCGAGAGTTTCATCATTCACGCCTTGCGGTGCATTCCGGGAGGTACTAAGATGTATCGGGGTTTGGGTCGCCATTTGGTGGGCGGGTATGAGAGAGTGTGCACTTTCGTATCTAAGTGCCTTACTTTCAGCCAAGTGAAGGCCGAACATCATGAGGACCAGCGCTAGGTTTGTTGCAAACCTTGCCTATTGCCCGAGTGGAAGTGGGAGCATGTCACTATGGACTTCGTTGTAGGTCTTCCGAGGACTCAGCGGGGCAGTGATGCTATTTGGGTGGTTGTAGACCAGTTGAACTAAGTCGGCCGCACTTCATCCCTATTGTGCGTTAGAGATTCAAGTAGATCATCTTGCGACTTGTATATTCGGGACATAGTGAGGTTGCACGGGGTTTCCAGTGACGATCGTCTCGATAGGGACGCTCGTTTTACTGCCAGATTTAATGGCAGAGCCTTGCAGAGCGCCTTTTAGGTAACTAAAAGTTGACCTTTAGCACAGCTTATCATCCTCAGACTGATGGGCAGTCCGAGCGTACTATTCAGATCCTTGTAACGATATGCTTCGGGGTTGTGTTCTTGGACTTTAGCGGGTTCATGGGAGAGACACTTGCCATTATGGAGTTTGCCTACAACAACAGCTTCCAGTTCTATGTAATTGGTATGGGCACCGTTTGAGGCCTTATACGGCCGACCGTTGTAGGTCTCCTGTTTGGTTGGGTTATCCGAGGTGGGTGATGCACCTTCTGTTGGGTCCGGGAGTTAGTGGAGGGAAACGACGAGAAGGGTTGAGCTTTATCCGTCCAAGAGTTGTTACAGCCCAGAGTCGTCAGAAAATCTTATGGCCGACCGTAGGAGGGACCTTTGGTGTTTTTGAGGTGAGTTGATCATGTCTTTTTGAAGGTATCACCAAACGGGGAAATTGATGAGTTTGGGAAGATGTGGGAATTGTTCCTCTCGATTCATTGGTTCCTTTTGAAGATCCATTGAGAAGATTGGCGAGACTGCTTATCGTTTTAGCTTTGCCGCCGCAGTTGTCCGGAGTACATGACGTGTTTCATGTGAGTATGCTTCGGAAGATATTGAGCCGGATCCCACTCACCTTATGTATTGGATGATGGACCGATTATAGTGTGTTGATAGAATCCGCTACGATTGAGGGTGAGGACGCTGATATCAGTGTTTATTGGGTCTTGGATGAGTATTGTTCCCGGGATGACGTTGTGCGAGGTCCAATGAGATGTCGCTTTGGGTGTATATAGTGTTTTTGTCTTTTCTATCGGGTAGAGGATTTAGAAGAAGGAACGTCGACCGTTGGAAGTCCGATAAATAATCCGGACATGATTTATTGACTTTTGTAATCTTTAGTAGTTAGATTTTTTTAAATATTGTCGAACTTTAAAACTTTTTATATATGTCTTACAGCTGTAAAAACATTAGAATGTTTTGGTTTAATGAATATTATTTGGAACTTGCCTCGATACATGGGTTAATGGAAATATATTTGGAACTTAAGTCTCGAAAATGGAAGTTTAATGGAACATTGTATATATTGAATAATATTTGAAAATTGTTGAAATTGAAAGAAAATATCTGCATAGTGTTATGCAGGTTGTAATATATGGTATGTTTTGCCCATATTGTGGCATGCCCTCTTTGTTAAGAGATGGAATGGCCCGTGTTGGTCCAAGTGTTATTAGTGAGTTATCATGTTTTGTTGGAAATTTGAGAAAAATTGTTTTCGAAAACCTTGTCCTTAATTGCGGACGAAATTCTTTTAGGAAGAGGAGGTTATAGCGACCCCGGTCCTATTTCTCTTTAAATTCTGTATCCGGACTTAGGTTCGCGTGGGATCCCTGTCATTACTTATTGTTGTTGTTGTCCTTTAATCTTCGTTGGATTAAGTATAAGAGAATTGTGTTTGGCGGGATCCTTTGACAGGTTTGGGGGTGTGATTTAGATGCCAATAGGTGATGCACCCAGATTGTCCTTTCACGCTCCGGCGGAAGTTTTAACGCCTCGAGCGGTTCCTTCGTTTGTTTGCTTCTCCGCTCGAGCGGGAGATTTTTGATGCTCGAAGCGTGATTTTTCCATCTCCCAGTATTTTACTCTGGCAGTTCTTCCCCGCTCGAGGGTAAGTTTTTTAGCGCTCGAGCGTGATCCTTGTTTATTGCTCCTGCCGCGTCGAGCGGGGAAGTTTGTACGCTCGAGAGCGGGTGCCAAGCGCCTCAAAACTTCTGGAAAGGGTGCAAACGACGCTCGAGCCGGCTTTCTCACGTCGAAGCATTGATTCGTGTGTCTTACGCTCGAGCGGGGAATTTTCTACGCTCGAGCGTAGAGTCGCAATTAATATCAGTCCGTGAATTTCACTTTTTGGAATCACTTTTTGACCTACTTTTCCTTCATAACTTTTAAAAAACCGCGCCCTGGGTGGTTTTATCTCTCTCTCTCCCTCTACACACCTTCTCTCTTTCAATTGATCTACTTAGAGCGAGTTTCTACCTTAGATCCTTTATTAAAAAGTTAGAGCGAGTTGAGGGCTTTGTTTTAATCTGAGAAACTTGGGATTTGGAGCACGTTGGTCTTTGGTCTTCATCTTCATCTTCTCCATACGGGATTTAATTTTCTTCGAGGTAGGGATTTCCTACTCCATCCTATAAGTTTTTGTCCTAAGTTTTGGTATTTTGATATGTTGGGAGTACTTTGGTAATTTTGGGAAAAACCCTAGTTGTATTAATAAATTAATTTGTATAATTTATTTAAGGAAATTGGGGAAATTGGTTAAATGCATGAAATTGAGGAATTCATTGATTAAATGGTGTAGTTGGATAATTAAAATCACTCGCCTATTGAATTGTTGATATATTTATTTCCAGTCTAGAAATAACTGTTTTGGGCTATCGGTGGAGGATAGTCGTGTTTGTTGTAGACATTGCATGTGGATTAGGAATAACGGAAACTAATCACATTGGTTAAGTCATTAATTTTGACTAGTGCATTAATACAGAAAATACATGTATTGATTGAGCATTGCATATGCATATTGTTTGGGAGAGATAGGGGATGTACTCCACGGTTTAGGGGAAGATAGGGGATGGACCTCTAAACCGGATTTTGTTTAGGAGGAGATAGGGGATGGACTCCATTAGCACCATTTTTATGTGTGCTTATTAAATTGAAGTGTTTTTACATGATTATTGATACAACACTAAAATGTGTATCAAATGGGAAGTATGAAGTGTTTTGATATGAGCATGAGTCTCATTTGTTTTGTTGATATTGGAAGTAATGTGAATATGATATATATAATTCACTATTGTAAGTTTGGCCAGGTTCTGAGCCATGTTGATAATAATGGAAAGTGAAATGCGTCTTAGACATTAGTGTCATGAGACTGTTTAATGATAAAATTGATTATCTTGGTTAACCATCTATTGAATGCTATAGCTTTTATTCAATGGCTTATATTTGGTTTAGTATTTTTCTACTGGGCTGTGGCTCACTCTTTATGGGAACATCATTTTCAGGTTCAGGTGATAAGCTACCTCCAAGGACTTAGCTTGGAAGGATTTAGCTTTTGGATTCTGAAGACCATCTTTAGTTATTTGTTTTTATTTGATATGTAATCAAGCCTAGGGCTTAACTTGTAAATGAGTTAGTACTCATCCTTTTTGTGTCCAAGTGTTAGCTTGGAAAGATGTAAGCCTGTAGGGCATTTAGTTTGGTATTACATGTAATGTTTTTATTTAATAATACTCTGATGAATGGGATAATGAATTGTTTTCTTTTAATATTGCATGTCAATGATGTATATATAATGGGTTTATTTTGAGGGCGTTACATTCGCCAACCTGACAAAATGTAAATACATAACAAAAAGGCGAAGGCGGGTCTCATGCGTGAGACACAAGGGCTGACTCTCTCAAAACCTTAGTGGTTCCATATAGACTTCACTGAGGCTGGGTCTGGACTTCTCTTGGCTCACCTACAAACACATGAATGAGCGTGAGCGAAAGCCCAGTGAATAATATCAAATCAAATACAGAAGTTACATAACGATGTAGATCAACATGTTCCAAACGGCCTTAGGCCCAATTCATATTTCCATTTAACAGTTATATAACTATACGAAATTCAAATCAAGTGACTGTAGTTCTAAACATTCTGGTCTTTGGCCCATTTAGATTTCCATTCATGTCAAAACGGCCTTCGGCCCGTTCATTTCTGTCAAAATGGCCTTCGGCCCATTCGTTTACGTCAAAACGGCCTTCGGCCCATACATTCGTGTCAAAATGGCCTTCGGCCCACTCATTCATGTTAAAACGACCTTTGGTCCATTTATTTCTATCAAAACGACCTTCGGTCCATTTATTCGTATCGAAACGACCTTCGGTCCATTCGTTTACGTCAAAACGGCCTTCGGCCCATTCGTTTACGTCAAAATGACCTTAGGTCCATTCATATATGTCAAAACGACCTTCGGTTCACTCATTCATTTCAAAACGGCCTTTGGCCCACTCATTCATTTCAAAACGGCCTTTGGCCCACTCATTCATTTCAAAACGGCCTTTGGCCCACTCATTCATTTCAAAACGACCTTCGGTCCACTCATTTCTATCAGAATGACCTTTGGTCCATTTATGTTTATCAAAACGACCTTTGGTCCATTTATGTTCGTCAGAACGACCTTTGGTCCATTTATGTTTATCAAAACGACCTTGGGTCCATTTATGTTTATTCATATCAGACTTACGTCCATAATCTCAATTAGCAATTCATAAAGCTTATAAGGGAATAATAATTGGACATTCACAATCATTCAAATATCGATATTACTCACAGTGATCGGCTTGTGGATTTGCCCTGGAGCTTGACCCTATACGTTTCATGAACAGAAAAGGGTCATTAACAGTTCAATCTGTTCTTTAATTCACATATTCCTCTTTAGGCTTTATTATTATCTCATTAACTTATTTACAATGCTTAACATATGCCTAAGAGTGCTTGCAAGTGAAAGAGAACGGAAAACAGAACACAAAATGCAAAGACAGGATTTCAGAAAATAGGTCCCGCTCGAGCGGACCCTTAGGTCTGCAAAAGTACTGTTTGCCTTCTATTCCAGCTCGAGCGTGAACTCGGCCGCTCGAGCGAACTGCCTGTCTACATAGCTCCCGCTCGAGCGTCAACTTCCCCGCTCGAGCGCGGAACCATGTCTGCAGAAAATGCTGGGAGCTCGATTTATCCGCGTCGAGCGTCACTTCATCCGCTCGAGCGGACATCGAAAATCTGGGTTTTCCAGATTGAGTTCTTGAGCTTCATCTCGACATTCAAAGGCTCTAAATGCATGATTTCGGCCCAAACTTCACATAATCATGTATTAACATGGTACAAACATAGAATTACAACATATTGAAGCTCAATTTCATAATTTATTTACATGCATGGCTCATTTTCCACCAACTCATTACCAATGTAACCATTTCATGCATTCAAAGCTCATATCTTCTCAATTTGTACATGCATGTGATGGATTAGCCATATTCTCAACTTAGATAACACAAATGGTGACCAAGACATGAGTTTCCTTTAATATTTCACATGGGTTATACACATTTGTGCTCAAACATGCAAATTTCGAAGTATTTCTTACATGCATGCACATATTAAGCTTCAATTCAACAACACAACTCAACTTCATTACAATCTTGTTCTTGATCATCAAGATAGCTTGGACATGCACAAAATTACAATTATAATCCAAGAATCACTCACCTAGGAGCTTGATCCTCACAATCTATGGTTAATTCTTGAGCTAGCCTTCAAGACTCCAAAGCTTCAAGAGCAAACTTAGATGATTTCCCCCTTTCTCTCTCAATTTCGGGTCTCTCACTCTCTCTAGAGAGTTTAATCAGCCAAAGCCACATAAGGGAAGGAATTGAGGGTGTAGTGCCCTTTTACATCAAACCCCACTATTCCAAAATAATAATAATAAACAATTGGGCACTAAATTATCAATTTAATCAACTTAATCTGACTCGAATCAATTTCTAATTAAATTTCACCGTAGGCTCTAAAAATTATGCCAATCACAATAGCGCAATCAATTTCGGGTTCTGTGGCCGATAAGGCCTTCAATTTAATTCCTAAGGCAGATTATTCAACAGATATTCCTGCGGTGAACAGATAGAACTTCAGAACCACATATTTTCACATAATGGAACACAAAATCATATCAAAACACATAATTACATCATGTTAAGGACCAATTAACGTATTACGGAATAGAGATATTACATCCGAGGTTACTAGTGTACCTACTCAATTTACTGATAGCATAAGCTATATCAGGACGAGTACAATTCATTAGGTACATCTGGCTTCTAATGATTTGGGAGTATTTTAACTGAGACACTGCATCACCTTTATTTTTCGATAAATAAAGATTGACGTCTATAGGTGTTCTAGCTAAATTCATATCATCCTTGATAAATTTACCAAGAATTTTCTCAATATAATGTGATTGAGATAATGCATATCCGTCAGATGTTTTAGTAATTTTCATTCCTAATATAACATCTGCGACCCCCATATCTTTCATATCAAATCTTTTGTTAAGCATCTGCTTAGTTGATTTGATCATGTTTTGACTGCTTCCAATGATAAGCATGCCATCTACATAAAGACAAACTATGTCATATCCTTGGTCAGTGTTTTTAACATAGACGCATTGGCCACATTCGTTTATCTTAAACCCATTAGTAAGCATTGCATGATCAAATTTTTCATGCTATTGCTTAGGTGCTTGTTTTAATTTTCTGTGTTTTCAAAGTAATATTCTGGTTGGAAAAACAAATAGTCATTTATGCTATTTGACAGATAGTAGTAATATACTGTCTCTTTTCTTTGACAACTAGTAGTAATATACTGGTGTCATTAACAATTGCAGAATATTATTTGGTGTTACAGAAAATTATCTTGGAATATTATTTTTCTAGTTTTAGTAACAAGGAAAATAAAATTATTTTGTTGTTATCATTTATTTTCTGGTTTTAGTAACTAGAAAATTAATTTTGTTAATCAATCATATAACTTTGTGTAATTTTGAACCTTTTGTGAAAAGGTGTTAATTCTTTTGACTTTATCATAGTTCATTATGAGTATACATGGTAGAATTTGTTTTTAGAATAAAACATTAGTTTTACAAACTAATTTCATTTTTATTACGAAGAAACCTTTATGGCAAGATTATTTTCTTTATTGGTTTTCTGAATCATTCTTTATTTTCTGTGTGTGGATCCATAGTCGTGAATAGTTTCTGCACATGAGTCGGAATATATATATATATTCACAAGAACATTTGAATGCATATTTAATTAGTTTATTTATGTACAAATCAAACTTATTAAATGAATGTATGTTTTGTCATTTTGGAGTTTAAAATTCAAAACGCATTGAATTTTATTTATGAGTTGAGAATCTTTTTATTTCATGATGCAAGTTTTGGGATCATGCATGATTAATTTATTTTGTTAATTCATTATTTTTAGTTGATGCGTTTGATATGCATGTATGATGTCAACTCAAGTTATTTCTTAACAAAAATTTCATGTGATTTGGGATGTTAAATTGATATGTTGATTAATTTAAGTTTTTCCAATCAATTTTGAATAGGTGTTTAAACACCAGAGAAATTTAAACATAAAGATGTATGTAGTTATATCGTTTCATTTAATTGGGAAGTAAATTTAAGAAATCTTTTATGTTGATTTTTAGTTTATTTTGAATTATGTGACATGAGATGTCATTAATAATTATTTTACTTGCGTAGTAGAATTTGTTAAACCATGAACCATTTTATTAATATGGGAGAACATGGTCCTTCCCGGTTTTAAACCAGAATTAAACTGGTTCGGATTTACTGTACACCCAAACAGGGCCCTTCTCGTTTTACTATCTGTTTGAATTGATTCAAATCTGTTTGAATTCAAAACCCAACAGGTATGATACCTGTTCAATTCAAAACCAAGAGCCACCTTCACATATGCAGTGTCTCAGTTAAAATACTCCCAAATCATTGGAAGCCTAATGTACTTAATGAATTGTACTCGTCCTGATATAGCTTATGCTATTAGTAAATTGAGTAGGTACACTAGTAACCCTGGAGAAGACCATTGGAAAGCGATCATTCGGGTTCTTAGATATCTAAGATTTACTCGTGATCATGGTTTGAACTTTACTCGATATCCAGCAGTACTCGAATAACACATCTTTTGTTTATATTCTTGAGTCAAATTTATGGCATGGTAGATTAGGACATGTGAATTTTGATGCTTTGCGTAGATTAATTGGTTTAGATTATATACCAAAGTTTGAAATTAATCCTAATCATAAATGTGAAATTTGTGTAGAAGCGAAACTAACTAAGGCTCCATTTAAATCGGTTGAAAGAAAAACCGAACCTCTAGAATTAATTCACACTGATGTATGTGATTTAAAGTTTATTCAAACTAGAGGAGGCAAAAAGTATTTCATAACATTTATCGATGATTGTACAAGATATTGTTATAGTTATTTACTTAGAAGTAAAGATGAAGCCTTAGAAATGTTTAAACTCTACAAACCAAAAGTTGAAAATTAACTTGGTAAAACCATTAAAATGGTTAGAAGTGATAGGGGTGGTGAATATGATGCACCATTAAATGAATTTTGTGCACAACATGGCATTATTCACCAAACTACAGCCCCTTATTCTCCACAGCAAAATGGAATTGCTGAAAGGAAGAATAGAACCCTAAAAGAAATGATGAATGCCATGTTACTAAGTTCAGGTTTACCATAGAACTTGTGGGGGGAAGCAATATTGTCTGCTAATTATGTTCTTAATAGAATACTCCACAAGAAAACCAACAGCACTCCTTACGAATTGTGGAAAGGTCGACCGCTTTCCTACCAATACTTAAAAGTGTGGGGGTGTTTGGCAAAAATTGAAGTTCCTGTTCCTAAAAAGACTAAAATTGGACCAAAAACAGTAGATTGTGTGTTTATTGGTTATACTCAGAATAGTAGTACATATCGGTTTCTGACTTATAAATCAGAAATACCTGATACAGATGTGAACACTATTATAGAGTCAAGGAATGTTGTGTTTTTTGAACATGTCTTTCCTTACAAGAAAGGACAGGAATTAAGTTCACAGAAAAGAACTTATGATTGTACACAAAGTCAAGAGACTAATGACAATCAAACACAAGAGACTAGTAATAGTCTCAACCAACAGGATTTAACTGATGATGATCCAAGACGAAGTAGAGAGCGAGAACATCAAAATCGTTTGGTCCAGATTTTCTGACATACTTGTTAGAAAATGGACCTCAAAGCCTTAAGGCAGCAATGACAGGTCCTGAAGCACCTTTGTGAAAATAGGCTATTAATAGTGAAATTGAATCCATTATGCAAAATCATACTTGGGAATTGGTGGAGCTTCCACCAGGTTCTAAACCTCTTGGATATAAATCGATATTCAAGAGAAAAATGAAAGCAGATGGTTCAATTGACAAGTATAAAGCAAGACTTGTTGTTAAAGGTTACAGACAAAAGGAAGGTCTAGACTATTTTGACACATATTCCCCTGTGACAAGAATAACATCCATTCGCATGCTTATTGCTATAGCAGCGTTGTTTAATTTAGAAATACATCAAATGGATGTTAAGACAGCTTTCTTAAACGGTGATCTAAATGAAGAGATCTATATGGAACAACCCGAAGGGTTTGTAGTATTAGGGCAAGAAAAGAAAGTTTGTCGACTTGTAAAATCCCTTTATGGATTAAAACAAGCACCTAAGCAATGGCATGAAAAATTTGATCATGCAATGCTTACTAATGGGTTTAAGATAAACGAATGTGGAAAATGCGTCTATGTTAAAAACACTGACCAAGGAGATGTCATGGTTTGTCTTTATGTGAATGACATGCTTATCATTGGAAATAGTCAAAACATGATCAAATCAACTAAGCAGATGCTTAAAAGATTTGATATGAAAGATATGGGGGTTGCAGATGTTATATTAGGAATAAAAATTACTAAAACATCTAACGGATATGCATTATCTCAATCTCAGTATATTGAGAAAATTCTTGATAAATTTATTAAGGATGATTTGAATTTAGCTAGAACACCTGTAGACATCAATCTTTATTTATCAAAAAATAAAGGTAATGCAGTGTCTCAGTTAAAATACTCCCAAATCATTGGAAGCCTAATGTACCTAATGAATTGTACTCGTCCTGATATAGCTTATGCTATCAGTAAATTGAGTTGGTACACTAGTAACCCCGGAGAAGACCATTGGAAAGCGATCATTCGGGTTCTTAGATATCTAAGATTCACCCGTGATCATGGTTTGAACTTTACTCGATATCCAGCAGCACTTGAAGGTTATTGTGATGCTAATTGGATATCGGATACTAAAGATTCAAGATCCACCAGTGGATATGTCTTTACTCTAGGAGGCGCTGCTGTTTCTTGGAAATCCGCGAAAAAAACTTGTATCGCACGATCCACAATGGAATCCGAGTTCATTGCTTTGGACAAAGCAGGAGAAGAAGCAGAATGGCTTTGTCACTTCTTAGAAGACATTCCAATGTGGCCAAAACCTGTGCCAGCTATTTGCATTCATTGTGATAGTCAATCTGCAATAGGCAGGGCACATAATCATATATATAACTGTAAGTCACGACATATTCGTCGTTGACATAATACCGTAAGGCAATTGCTCTCAAATGGAATAATCTCAATAGATTATATAAAATCTAAAGAGAATATTGCAAATCCGTTAACTAAAGGTTTGACAAAAGAGTAAGTGTATAGTTTATCAAAGGAGATGGGATTAAAGCCTGTTACATAAGAGTCATCATAATGGTAACCCTACTTAAATGACTGGAGATCCCAAGAATTAAGTTCAAAGAGACAACTAAGTTATAGGTGGGTTGCCAGAAATCACCAAGAGATTAAAATTCCCTATCCATTCCTATGATGAGAGTGATATTTGCAACATATGTTGTATGCAGAGGGGTTTAAGGATAAGCTACGTTTTTAATGATTACTTATATCTTAAGTTAGGCATAAAAATCTAGACGAGTATAAGAGATACTCACGATAAGAATCACCTATATGAGTGTCGAACTGGGGCCGGTTCTATGAGAATGAAAAAGGCTGCATTCTCTAGAAATACTCATGAAAACCAGGTGCGTTCAAGGCCAAAAGGAACACAACAGTGAGAACCACGATGTGTTAGAAGATATTTTGTGTGAAATCTATTGTCTTGGCTTACACAAACGGCTGAACAATTCAAGGCATCGCGTCCATTGGTTAGCTAGTAAGTCCGATAGGTTATCACTTCTGACATACTTGTTAGAAAATGAACCTCAAAGCTTTAAGGCAGCAATGACAGGTCCTGAAGCACCTTTGTGGAAAGAGGCTGTTAATAATGAAATTGAATCCATTATGCAAAATCATACTTGGGAATTGGTGGATCTTCCACCAGGTTCTAAACCTCTTGGATATAAATGGATATTCAAGAGAAAAATGAAAGCAGATGGTTCAATTGACAAGTATAAAGCAAGACTTGTTGTTAAAGGTTACAGACAAAAGGAAGGTCTTTTGGTGGGAGGTTTTGAAAGGGTTTATAAGGCTGATGTTGATGTACTTGGGGTGTGCCCCAAGGGGTACCCAAGTGTTTTAGAGGGAGAGGTTATGGGCAAAATGGGCTAGACCCATTGGACCCAAAAATCACCACACGCGCGCGCGCCGCCGTCACCGTCCGTCCGGTCGGGCAGGCTGGGCTGGGCTTGGGCGCGGGTGCGTGGTGTGAGGTTGGGTTGGGCTTGTTCGGCCCAATACTAATATTTTTGGGTCAAAAACATTTGAATTTAATTTTATTTTTGGTAAAATAAAATCCAGAATTCAAATTAAACTGGTTTGTTTTTTCTGTACATCCAAATAGGGCCCTTCTCATATTAAACCGGAAATAATCTGATCCGGATTTATTGTACACCCAAACAAGGCCCTTCCCATTTTTGTTATATGTTTGAATTGTAATCCAACAGATTCAAATCTGTTTGAATTCAAAACCAACAGGTTTCATACCTATTCAATTCAAAACCTACAGCCACCATTACATCTATAAATAGGACAGCCCTCATTTGGATTTTGTAACTCTAATTTTCGTCCTTCATAATTCTGCAAACATCCTCTTCATTTTGCTGCATTGTTTTCTTGTCAGAGAGAGTATAAACACTTAGTGTGTTCGTTAAACAAACAATTTGTAGTGCTGCTATTGTTTGTAGTAGATTATTTCATCCTGGGAGATAGACGTCCAATTTCTGAAAGCACTGTGGAGAGGACGAATCTGTCTTAAGGACATAGTGTCAAACACTGGACTTGATCAGATAATTATTCAAAGAAATTAATCAAGTAAGTTGTTTAATTTATTATTCTGTTTTATTATTTATTTAAATCAGATTTTAATTTTGTTTTTGTAACAAAATAAAATCTGTTTTTATTTCTTTATTTTTATTTCGAGTTTGATTTTTGTAATCAAACATATTCTCTCCTTTTCTTTATTTCTTAATATTCTAGTTGTTGTTTTGTACACAATAGAATTTAATCTTTTTAAATACAGTGAAGATTGTCCTACAATATTAAGATTGTTGGACAATCTTCACTGTATTTAAAAATATTGGTGACAGAAGAAAATTAAATTATCTGAACTACTGCAAGAGATATATCCCCATATTAATAAAATGTTTCATGGTTTAACAA
>NW_021033610.1:0-10493 GCF_004153795.1 Camellia sinensis
AAAAAAGAAGAGGAGATAAAACAATGGCCAAACATACTAAATAATGAATGGACCAAAATGCTCTGCAAAACACGGCACACGTAATGGGCCAAAAAACTAAGGCATAAAAGGGAGCATTCCATTAAACAGCTATCATGACCACACATGGCATGGATTATGTAAACCAAAACAGAGTTTTAGTGCGTCAAAATACAACTCCAAAATCCACATGAAATGGGCAACCAAATCACTTTAAACAAAGGCATGCATATGACCCCATTTCAAGGCAGCAAAAGGACGATCTTTCAAAGCATGAAAGGGATGATGAATGAAGCCTACAAGCATGGATTATGGACTGAAAACTAGCATGGGGAAAATGACTCCAAATCACTGAAACAACGCCAACCCAGCATGTCTTAGGCTCACACACCTCAAGGCCTACAAGCATAGAATGTAAAGGGGCTTAATACAAACATGGGCAAACATGACTCTAAAAGACCCAAGACAGACCCTTAAACATGATGAAATAGGACTAATAATCTTATCATGGAGTCAACGCAAAAATTTGCTAAAATGTCATCATCACAACATGATACATGTTAGGCAAAACATGAGATTACAAGGAAAGCAATATAAATGCATGAAATCGACCATCAAACCAACTAAAACAGAGGGTATATATATGACCAAATATCACCAAAATACGCTCTGAAATGATGCCTAAAAACAACTAAGCATGCATGCTACTCTTATGAGCCAAAAAGCATAAGCAAAAGAGGAGACAAAGCGGAGAGGGGGTGTCCCTCCCCTATGCAAGACCTCAAAACCATTCTTCACCACCGGGGGAAATCCTCTGGGATTTCAGTGGTGAGAAGGGCCAATACAACGAAGGTTCCCGAAGCTCAAACAAAGAAAGCCAAAAAGGGCCAAACAAGGCCTAGAGGGGCCGCCAACACCAAGGACCTTTAATGAAGTATCTTAAACACAAAAAAAACACCAGGAACTTTTACACAAGCTCAAAACAGCATGCAAAGTAGTTAAAAACTAGTGAAGAAATGGGGAATATAAAGCAATAGTGCTCCCGGCTTGAGAAACACTTGAAGAACCAAAACTCCAGTCTCTTTTTTCTGATCAAAACCACTCAAAAGCTCCAGGAACAACGCTCTCAACACCTTAACACCAAGGCAAGGTGTAACACTAGGTGCTTAGTGCAAAATTAGACCAAAACAACACTTTTAGGCCCTCTAACACACACAAATAGAGAGAAGGGGAGATATATAATAGAGAGAGTGAATAATATATTATTTATCAGATGTATAAGTCTGATTTTACTGACCTCTTCAATGGAGAGGGGAGGGCCCTCTTATATAGACAAGGCAAAGGCGCAAGCTTCCCAAGATAAGGCTAAACAAAGGGGTCATGGCTTCTTTAAAGAAGTTAAGGCTAAGGGGCCAAGGCTTCCTTGAGGAAGCTGAGACAGGGGTCCAAGCTTCTTTAAGGAAGCTAAGACAAAGGTCCAAAGCTTCCTCAAGAAGCTAGACCAAAAGGGTGCAATTTCCTCCATACACGTGCATGTAGGATATGGTTCGTGCACTCCAGCTGGCACAGTGGCAAATGCCAATGCTGAAAAAGGTTAAAAGGAGGTATCGGCCAGAGAGAGAGACTATCGGCCAAATGAATGGCCGGTCGACCACTCAAAGAGCCGATACACCTAACAGAAGTTGCCGGACCGAACCAAATATTTGGTCGGTAAGAAGAAAAAGCAGGCCCGGTGGGCTTCATGCCGACGGCCGATGGGTTTTAAGGGATGGCTAAACAAGCCACATGCTACCCCTCAGGTTGCAAAAAAACAAGTTCTTGGTCGCACAAACCGTACAAAATAGTCAAGTCGAGAGATCACTAAGGCAAAGGCGTGCAGCCGGAGTCCTTCGGAGATCTCAAAACCGAACACGAACATTGGATGATCACCGAGTGTAAAATCGGTGGACGTCTGAAGTCTTGAGGACGGTTTCAAAAATGGGTGTCTACACGCTTGTCACATAAATCTCTTTTTAGGGTGGGGGACCAAATGAAACGATTTGGTACCATGAGGGGCCTGTCTTTCCCTAACACCTAAGTTTAAACATATTGTATGAAGTTCTTATAAGTACCAATATATATATATATATATATATATATATATCCATCCATGGCCAACACTTCAGAAATAAATTTTAAAAAAAAAGAAAAAAAAGAAAATATAAAAATCTTACCTATTGCCAATTGTCGGGAGTCCTGATAATATTTGGTCACCTCATTAGGATACAGTAGGCATATAAGCCTCTAAGCTCAAAATTGTCTATATAGCCATGTCAGGCTCTTTGATGATCTTGTCATATATATTAGAATAAATTAAGCATATAAACATGCTAACTTATTTGAGCATTCACAATCATTTACATAGATAAAGTATTCCAGCAAAACTCATTGAATGATTAAAAGAAACAAATATATTGTCAGTCCGTTGCTTTTACATATTATACATTACCTTTTACTACATAATCAAAGGATAAGTGTGTGTATCAGCATCTATAACACCATCAACATCTCGATAAGTTCGTGTCAATGCTTATTTAAAAAGCCGAACCAGTTAATATGGACCGTGTTTTCTTGTCAATAAGTAGGAAGAAATTGTCCACGAAAAGGCTCAAATTCAAATTGTTAAACCAAGTCACAAGGTAACAACACAGACATGGGGTTTCAAATTTCAAACAAGCAAAATGTTCAAAGTATGGGTCCTTTCTCAACCAAGTGAACAAAAAAGAAGGTAACCGCAAAACTTAAACTAGGCAAATGTTTTTGTTCCAATACGTATAAAATTGGAATGTTTATTATTCTTCTTTTCAATACCTTTATGGTACCTTATAGTTTATATTTAATCCAACATTCAAGAATCAAACTAAGAAAGTAACACTCTCAAAAATAAGTTTACCATCTACGAGAACTTAATATACTGTTAATTATTGCTACGTTGTTCTTATGATGGAGATGAATCAAATCAACAAAGGTTCCTATCTTACTTATGCTGAATACAGTCTAGTCATAGTTATTTGGCAAGAAGGTTCATTGAATGTCCATTTCGTTGCTAACTCAAACAATAAAATCTGAGTAAAATGAACAGATTGAAAACAATTTCCCCACAGAGGAGAAGGAGAAGAAGAGGGAAAAGTTACCTGCAGTTGTGAAAAGTTACCACACTTACAATTAATTAATGAAAGGAAATTACATCTCCAACAGAAAATGATAGGGAATTTTAAACTCCACTATTCCTCATTAAAATGGTAGAAAATTGCAAACCATCAAGAACATGGAACTCAAATTCACATAAAAGTAAGAGAATTGCAAAACAAAGTATGGCTTGAAAACCCAGGAAATGCCTATGCTATGCAGGCAAGGGAAGGGGATGTTGCTACATTCATCCACCCAAAGTTCAAAGCAAATTCTCACTCAGACATATTGCAAAACTTAAATTTGAACATGAAATTCGAGTGTATACTGATCTCCATCTAAGTTTTCCAATAAGAAAAAGGGTCACCACATCATGAAAAAGTTGGTATAACTAGCAGCTGGGAGAAGGAGAGAGCAGAAAAGGAGCAACTTGCAACCAAGTGTAAAATATCAAATATATTAGCTACCGCAATAATCTTAAAACTTTTTCGTTGGAAACCTTACTGTCGAACCAAGCCATCTCTCCAATCTACAGAATTTTTTAATGTTTTAAGTATTTCCTTATAAGAAAAGGTTTTAGAATTATGGATCGAGCAGCTAGCTAATATCTCATACTATGTTTTGCGCGAGAGAAAGGAATTATATGTCGGTGACTGTTTGCTAAATTAGTAATTGTGTTAATAAAATGGAATTCAATAATGGAATAATGAAACTGACATTTATGTATGCATGCATAATAAAGTAGAAAAATTCAATGAATTTAACAAAAATTCATGAAACTTGAGGCTTTAAATGGCAGAGCATTATAGGGTTGTTGGCAACTCTCAACATTGTAAGGATTGTACAGCTGAAATAGGATATGGCAAGTCCTACAAATAACAATCCATTATAACATCATTTCAATCCGAACTGGAAGGGCTCTTTGGATTTCTGAGCATAGTCCGACAAGCAAGAAAATTACTATTAGTTTCAGCTCTAATTTCAATAACAATCCTTCGGCACAAGCATTGCCCTAATTTTTAATTTCAATCACATTTAAACATAACAATGCCCCTAAATTTTCAAAGGCCTTTCCTATTATGATTTTTGTGTATATATATATATGTATGTAATGTGTGTGTGCGTAAAGCAGAAACAGAGAAAGAGGAGAGGGAGACAGTGAGAATGAGACATTCGAAATCGAGAGGGAGATTAGCAGAGAGAGGGAAGAGATAAGATGGCGAAATACGAGGACATACCTGGGAAGGGAGACAAAATAATGATCTAGCAACGCTCGCTGGTGATGGCGATGGGAGACAAAGCTATAGAGAAGAGGGCAAGAGGCGTGAGTGAGACGCAAGTCACAGAGGCGATGGGTGTACCAGTGTATAATCGATTATAATTGGGAATCAAGGTTGTGTATATATGCAATGTATGTATGTGTGTGTGTGTAACAAGCGAGAGAGAGAAAGAGGGAAAACCGGAGGCCTCTGTGAGGAAGGAGACAGAAAATGAGAGGGAGATACAGAGAGATAGAGGCGAATAGCAGGGACATTACTTGGGAGGGAGACGAAAGTTGATGATTCAACAAGGCCTTAACGGTGATTGGCGATGGAGACAGAGCAGTGACAAAGGCGGGAGTGAGAGATGGAGGGAATGGACTTCTATTGGCAATAAAAATTAAACTTTTTACCAAATTTATTCCCCGACGCAACATTCGATTTGGTTGGTCATTGTGTTTTAATATTTCCCTCCTGATTTTGTTCCACGTTTGGGCAACCAATTTTTAATCGGTAATGATTTCAGGATTTAGCGACCAAAATAAAAATAGTCAACCCAAAACCTTATTTTTACACGACTAAAACAGTTTAGTAGCCAAAAATGAATTAATAATAATGTAAAGACTGTGAATTAGCGACCAACATCATTTTTAGTCGCCACAAAGAATGAATATTTTAAACGGACTAACACGTAATTAGGCCGCCAAAATTAAAGCCAATACCGACTAAATGTATTTTAGTAGGCAAAATAGTGGACTTTTTACCGACAAAAAAATAGTTAGATTAGCTAATGATATACCTTTGGCGACTTAAATATTGTTTTAGTATGCTAAATGTGTCTACCATTGCGCGACATAACAAATTTTTGGTAGCTAGAATGTGGTATACCTTTGGCGACTAAATTTAGTTTAGTCGGCACAGAGTAAGTCACTGAGGTCATGTTGATTCACAAAACTAAAGTGAAGTATTAATAATCTCTATTGGAATTAGTGGTGATATTCCATTCATCCAATTTCGATTAAATATCCAATGGATTAAATAATCCACCCTACCACATTACTAATAATCCTACTACAAATTTGTTTTGGATTAATTAATCAATTAGTTAATAATCCTAAACCCAAAAATGTTAAAACAAACATAGGATAATTGGGCCCACGGATTAATAATCCAATCCATACTCTAATCCACTTAATCAACATGCCCTGAATGTGTATTTTTGTAGTGAAGGGATGTGAGAATGACACAAATTGTAGACATATCGGAGAAACTAAAAATATTGTGAAGAGTAATATATGCATAATATTAATGGGAGGTACTTATCATTTTTTTTAATGGCCAAACATTAATAAATTTTGTTATTGAATTAACACTTAAAAAGAGTTGATATTCACACATCTCTTTTTCACCCTTAGAAGAGAGATTTGTCTTGGTAGGCAAAAGGCTAACATAGAAGTTAAAATTGGCTTGAATCTAACAGTACCTTACCACCTCGGTAATCCTTATCCATACATAAAGGAGAAATCGTTGGAACACTATATGACTGCAGAATTTATCAGATATTTTTTAAGCACTAGAGAACAGTAAAATGAGCAATTCACATAAAAACATAATAAGATGTTTTTAGAAATTAAATGTTTTTGGATTTCTAAAAGTGAAATTTTGTTAGCAAAGACAATTTATGGACTAATTTTATCGTCAAGAGTATAGTGCGCTAAAAAATCGTTGCCAAAAATGCAAAAACAAGGCTTTTAGCGTATAAAATTTTGAAAAATGTCACTAATAATAGACTTTAGGGGCAAAAAATTAATTTGGTCACAAAAAATGGTTTATTTTTTGAAATAAAAAATTAATCCCAAAGGATAATAATTCAAGCACTACTCGTTTAATTTTCGTTGCTAAAAATATAATTATGAACTTTTTCGGTAACAAAAATATTTGGTCCTTAAAAAATAATGTTTGGTCCCTAAATTTTTTTTCTCTAAAACCTTATTTTTTTTGTAGTGATTCTAATATACATTGGAGGTCTTGTTTGGCAATTTGAATTTTGGCTAAAATAGTTAATAAAAACAAAAAAAAATGCTAAAATAGTCAGTAAGACAAAAATGCTTATAGTCATACACTCAATCAATCATTTTTTTCTTCTTCATAACCATTTATTCCACTAAAAAAAATTCACTAAATATTCCAAACACAATTTTTTATTTATTTATTTTTAATCTGCATAAATAGTCACAAAAAACAAAATTATAAAAAAGATTTAAAAAATGAGAAGGCGCTAGTTAGGCACATGACCAATATAAAATATTAAAAAAATTAGTCATAGAAGGAAGCAAATCAACTACAACTAAAAGAATTTACACATTTTTAACGACGCACTTTTTGCCGACCCAAAAGAATTTTGGTCGCAAAAAAATGACATTTGGTCGACCAAATATTAATTAGATTGCGATGATCCATTATTTTTGGCGCAAATATTATTGGTGCGCAGAAGGTTTATATTTTGGCGAACCAAAAAAATATGTTGGTCGGCAGAAAGTGGTATTACTTTTGCCGTACCAATTACAAATTTGGTCGCGGAAGTCACATATTTTTTGGCGACAAAATTTGGTCGGGCGAAAAACTTTATTTTCAAGCAACCAAAAAAAATTTAGTCGGCCAAATTAGTACTTTTAGGGGCGACTAATAATTTTAGGTCCGCTGTTTGATTGAGATTTGGCGACTAAAAAAAATTTGTCGGCGAAAGAACTGTTCTTTGCGACTATTTGATCTTTTGGTCGCCAAAAAGTTTGGGGGGAAAATTTGAAAGCTGGAGGGGGAAATGAAATTTGGAACGGCACCGTCGCAGCTCCTTCATTTAGTTGTATGCATGTACTAACTGTTGCAATTGCAAGTGTGGAACAATGAAAGGATAGTGGCGGGCGGAATGGGTGTGTTGTGAGGGGTGGGGACTGGTGTTGGGCCTAGGACCAAAAGTATGAAAAGCACTTTCGAAGTAGCCAGATGACTCCCCAAAACCTTCATTTTCTCTCATTTTCTCTCTCATGTCAAAAACCCTTCTCTCCCGCATCAAACCTCGTCACAACCCCAAACCCAGTTCTTCCCCTTCCTTCTCCTTCAAACCCTTGATCAAGTGACTCGTCAACGAACTCTGTGACATCCTCAAAACCCACCACCACAATCAATGGCAAGACACCCTCGAAACCCGCCTCTCTGAAGAAGAAATCGTCCCATCTGACATTGCCCATTTGGTGCTCGACCGTTTCTTATCAATTTCTCAACAAATCAATCAATTCAAACAAAGACTGTTAATGGGAATATCTATTTCTCTCTTCTCTCTGTCTTACTCTCTCCTCTGATTTGTAAAAGTAAGTCAAGTTCTAAATACTGAATGGTGTTTGATGTGGGTGTGTAGGGACAGGGCAAAACCCACAAAATACACAAAGGACAGTCGCTATTGTGGTGGGAGGAGTGGCTGGTTTTGGGTTTGGAATTGCCTGTTTGTTGTTTCTAAAATCAGCTTTTAAGAAGCGAGAAAACAAGTATGAAGGATGATGATGAGGTTAGTTTCCAACCGTCTACTACTCTGTTTTCTGCTTTTTTTCTCTGTTTTTTTAATTTTCAAAATGAAAATATTCCTCTTGCTATGAAGAATTTATTAAATTTTTTGTTTACAGTTTGGTATTTTGTGTGTGTGTGTGTGTGTGTGTGTGTGTTGTGTGTGCAGGGTGAGACTACTACTATTATGTGCTTAGCTGCTAAGTTGGAGGGGTGTAATGTAAAAGAGAGAAGTTTTGCTTTTTTGACTCTGTTTTGCATTCAGATATTTCTTCTCCACCTAGTTCCTTTTTCATTAGTTTTCTTTCTTTTAAACCAAACAGCCCTATCTGTCTAAAAAAATACACATTTTAGTCATAGTTGGCCTTTTTCTTTTGAATGTACATGCACAGATTGAAATATATATATATATATATATATATATATCTATTTGTGAATAGTAGCTTTTAGTTGGCATTAAAGGTTTGTTCTCCACTTTACTACATAAAGAGCAATTATTAGGTAATTAAACACACATGTTCAAGTGAAATTGTGTTGCCAAGTGATAGTCAATAAAAAACCTTCGTTTTTACCAGTTACTCTAGTGACTAATCTCCAAAAAATTAGGTTTACTCTGGCAAAGAAGCAGGAGCATATTAGGTAATTAAAAATCTATTGTACCTTTTACCTTTTACATTGGTTTGGTCATATCATGTATTTAGTTCTCAATCTCATCAAGCAATTAAAATTTGAACTCTGGTATATGGATTTATCGGATCCATTCTGTTTTTGATGATCTTGGGTCCAGAGCTCTTCCAACTTTCCTCAATTCCACCATGAATGCTATTGAGGTACTACTACTTTCCTCTTCTATTTCTCACACTCATTTTTGTTTGTTTGTTTTTTTTTCCCCATATGAATTCAGTCAGATTCACACTATGTTCGACTTCAAGATGCAATTCAAATTACTCTTTGATGTCTTGTGAATTTTGAAATGGCTGTTTGGGTTAAAAAAAAAAAGCAAAGAGTTTTGTTCTTAGTTTACAATTTCACTGAAATTATCACTAAAAGCACATGTAAAATTCAAATATCTGCTGTGTGGATTGAAAACTATGCAGAAAATTTGCTTATTTTCTCTTAAAAAACTTTCTGTGAGTGTAGTGTATCATCTTAAATTTAATAATGTGATATCTGAAGATTGTTCTCTTTATGTTGAATTGTAATGTGAGTAGGGAATCATTGGAATGGTTGGGCTTTCTTGATCTAAGAAAAGGGTTATCAAGATACTTCACGATGTCAATGGAATCATAAAACCATCCAGGTTGGTTCATGAATTCCTCAATTTTAGATTAATGCTACTTGATTGATTGATCTACTGGAAACTAGAAAGTTTTGGTCTCCAAAAATATAATCCAAATGCCTTCATTTTATTTTTTTTTCTTTGTGATTTGAGAAATGAATACAATATAAAGTTCAAAACACCTAGTTTTTGTTTTGTGCTAAAACAGTTTTTGAAATTTTTCTAGAAAGGGGGTTGTTTCTAAAAAAAATTTATGAAAAGATTTTGAAACATGGAGAGAATGATTGCTATCAACCTCTTCCTAATGGGCACAAGCTTTTCTTCCATGATATAAGATGGGTAGCTGTATGTGCAGCTGTTGCTATGGGTGAGGAAGGCGATATGGTTGTAAGTCTTTGAGACCCCATTCTGCTTTTCTTACCAGTTAATTTATCAATTCATATTTAGTGCCATAAAATTTGGGGGTAAAAGTCACTCAAAACTAATGGGTATAGAAACACATTGATTTGTGAAAAAGAAAATTAGAATCTGTCAGCTTCAACAGTTCCATTACTTAAATGATAGAAATGAGTTTATTCCTGAACTTTTCAATAGAGATACATAAATAGTTTTGTTGTTCTAATATGACAGCAAACTAAATTTTATTTGTTTCCCTATGTAGCTTTTGGTGACTGTTAAAGAGTTTGGGATGTACGGGAAATGGGAAATGGGAGATGAGATAAATTCTAGAGGTTCTGATATTGAAATTTTGATATTGAGATTCTGATATTGAAATTTTGTTCCAGAGGTTTTGAAGCTTTGGAACTCCACTCGGATTAATGAGCATACTGAGAAGGGTGATGCTTTCCTTTCATCATTAATACCTTAATGATTTCATGGAGGAAGAGTTAAGCTACACTCTATACTGGCAACCCTTTCTGAATTTGAACATGCTGAGAAGGGTGATGCTTTGTACGGTAAGTAGCCTCTTTTACATGCTGTGCAGAGTATATTTGTGCATTGTTCATGTTAAGAATTGTAGAACACCTAAACACCTAATCAAGATAGGTGAGATATGAAAAAATAGGGAAGAATAATAAACAAGAGTATAAATCACACCCACTCACAAACACATAAGATTAATGTGATTCACCTCAAAATTAAGAATAATAAACAAGAGTATATATATATATATATTGTTTACTTTTATTTCTAGCCATATCGTTCTACCA
>NW_021033612.1:0-10816 GCF_004153795.1 Camellia sinensis
AACAAAGCATAATTCTTTACATAGGCTTAGAAGTGAAGCAATAAATTACGCATCATAGGTTTATAAAAGCGCATCAACATATGGTAAAAGAAAATGGCGAAGAAAATAATTTAACATGCAAAAACTCAAAGTTGTTAAACCTAAAGTAGCCACCATAATTGTTCCTCATTTGAGAGTGTTTGTAGGGAAATAATTCAGCCAAATGTTGGGTTGTAGGCACAAGATACTTGAATTCCGATCGCCTCACAAACATATTGAAAGTACACTAGATAAATATTGTAGAATGTTGTTGGCTTCGCATACAATCGTGTTACTAGTGGCGTGAGTTACTGTATTGGGCTTGTTATGAAAGGTCTAAATTGGCAATTAAGTGTTTATCACATTAATAGAAATAGTGATCAAATATTGTGAAATTCCTCAAGAGTTCAACTAACCTACGGTCGACAAACAACCACAACACGAGGATCTGATGATATGAGATGAGATTGTACTTTGGATTTCACTTTTGATCACATACTAAATCTAAATGATGAATAAACTATCCTAAAGGCAAGTACCAGTCTAACAAAAGGAGCCTCATATCAAAAAACACAACACGAAGTATCCAGACCACCCTTCAAGGTGGTTAGACTCAACCTGCGGAACTTGTAGAACACGATGAAAGATAAAGAAGGCATCATTCCTACGATACTCATCGTACTTAAAGGTGACATCGAATTCAAATTTGTGCCTACAGAACCCAACCATTTGGCTGAATAATTTGTTTACCTAAGCTCTGGCCATGAGGAACCAAATTCTACATGATTATTCAAGACTGAGTCTTCGAGTATGTTTAGAAATATTCCTATGTGATGTAAATAAGGGCTATGATGTTTATAATGCTCATTCACTTGTAAACATTTGTGTATGTGAAAACACACATTAAGTATAAGTATGCTATGTCCAGGTACGCCTTATAGCGGTTGAGTAGCTGCTCCGCTGCTGCCTATAGGGTCAAACGCATTGTGAACCAACCTTGTGCTTTTGTTGTTAAGAGGGTCAGACGACCATAACTTTACTTCGCCTGGTATGTACAAACAAACCATCAAGAATACAGGTATTTTAGCTCGGTTGCTATTCTAGGAGGAGTCGACCTTACCCTAATCTTCTTGCAAGGGTATACAGCAGGAGGAAACAACACTATATGTGTCTAGGACAACTAGATTCTTCTAGTGTCACCCCTTTTATCTATGGGTTGACACAATGCATTTGGCCAAGGTTTTTTATATATATTTATTTATTTTTTTTTTTTTTTTTTTTTTTTTGCGCAGTCTTTGCAACTTTGAAGGGTCAACACCTTTCTTCCCAAGGGTCGACACCTTCTCAAGGGTATTTATATAACCAGCAACCCTTACATTTCTTGCGACACCAAACAATTTCCTAGCCCTAGCCCTTTTTCATATTGAGGCAACCCTCTCCGTCGATCCACATTCCGATCTTCATCCATCTGTCTCGCGACCTCTTTTCTTCCTCTCCATGGATCCTCAAGCCACTCATTCTGTTCCAACAAGGAAGCGACCATGCACCTCTTCCTCTTCCATCGTCGTCGCTGCATCTCCTTTTGTGCAACGTTTCAAGAACAACGACACCAGATCTGCTTTCAACAAGGACTTCAACCTGAGAAAGGTACGCTCTGGTAGAACCATTGATATTGCCATATTTGAAAAACACTCAATTCCTGTAAAAGCTTGGTTTGACAACCAAAAATGGTCCTCTCTCTTGAAACTTGATGGTGACATCTATCCCACTCTCATTAAAGAGTTTTTTTTGCAAATCTCTTATATGATGAAGAATCTTCTCCTCATACCCTAGACTACTTTGTTAAGGGTGTTTCTTTTGCCTTAAACCCCACTGTCATTAACTCCATTCTAAAAACCTCTAATGATGGTCATAGGGTCACCCCATCGGTTGCCCTTAAACCACCACAATACTCTCATCTTATTGGTCTCAAATTCCTCACAAATAACCCCGGCTTAACTCATCAAATCATTGTCTCTAGGAAGGACCTTTCCCTTGAAATGAGACTGTTACATCACATCATCACACACAACATTATTCCTCGATCCGACCGCTTTGATATTGTCACTTATGGTCACACTTGTCACGCTCCATATTTTATTACTTGGAAAACATAACCAATATGCATTAATTAAGTCTTACAAATGTCAATTCATCCTTTGATGAAATGATGAATAATTAAATACGCATGTTCCCTCTTGTGATATAACAATGACATTTACATACAAATAAAAGAAATGCCCTAAGGCTTACAACAAAAGAGAGGACACTACTCTTTACAAAAAGATAGCATTCAACCAAACAAGCAAATAAAGTAGTACAATCCATCACTACATTACACTTATGAAATGATAAAACCCATTATTTGATCTTCATATCCGAAAAGCATTCCCTGTACACATGTACAGGTAGGGGATAAGCAACCACTAGCTCACCAAACAATCTCATATTATAACATTAGAAGATATGCGGGTACAAAGATACTCATACATACACGTGAAATCATATCATGTCAAAACCATATGATTCTATTACATAATCTCTTAAATCCAATTTATTTAATTAACCACAACTAGTTAACTTAAATAAATAAGCATGCCTCAAATGCAACATGACATCCTTTTCAATTTATTCAATTACCCATTTGTTAATTAAATCAAATAATTAAACAATTCATAATGACATTTAACAAAGCATCAAATACATTTTATATAGTGTTATGAGATGAATGCATATTCCATGTCATGCTCAAAATATTTTTCTCATCTTTTGAAAATCTTATGCACAATGCCAATTTGAAAACACATTAATCTAACAATTTCAATATAATTCCAAGGTGGTAAATACGACTCAGGTAATCCTTAGGCTAGTGTCTGCAAGTAGGCATATCGAGCACTACCAAATCCCCACTACCAATCTCTCACCGGAAGGCACATGGTACCTCCTCCGCGCATGTTTTCGGTCTTTCACCCTGGACTCTCAGGCCAACTTAACCAATATCAAACCACACCCCCTATCCGGACTTACCAACGTATTTACCCAAAACAAATCAAAATGATCTTTGAAAAACCAAAGTGATTCATAATTAGATCAAGATTTAATTATTCCAATTCCCAATCAATTAAAACTCACAATCTAAATCATCAAGCACTTATGAAAGTGATTTACATTATTGTTTTCGAAAAATAATAAATCGACACAAACGATTTTTACGTGGAAAAACTACAATTGAAACACCTTCAATTGTGATAAAAAAATCACGGGCGAAACGCCACTAATCAATCCACTACTGAAGAAAGAAAGATTACAAAGATAACAAACAAATTACCCAAACACTTCCAATTTGTCTTCAAATTTTCTGTATATCTTTCATCGCAACCTCCATCTCAGAATTGACTAGAGTGAAGTTGAATCCACAACTTCTATTGTCGAATCAATGACCACGCACAGTATCAAACTCCTTTGATACTCCACGCTTGAGTCTCCGGATTCTACCGAAAAAGAACACTCTTGAATATGAACAATCAACATCCTTGATGTGTGCTTATTAAAACATGAGTTTAATACTCAATCAAAACATCAAGGAAAACTAGCAAACAACCCCAAAACAAAACCCTAAACACCTTAAAGAAGATCTCAAAAACGTAATCCTAAATTTAGACTTAAACAAGTATTTATAGAAAACAGGGGTAGCGAAGCTCGCTCGAGTGAGGAACCAAATACGCATGTTTTCCTTAAGTGACTTCGCTCGAGCCACGTTACCTACGCTCGAGCGTACAATAGTCCTTCTCAGGTTTTTGACAGACATAAGCAACTTTCGCTCAAGCGAGAACTCCTTTGCTCGAGCGAGCAAGACAACAATCTTAGGAAATTACAACTCGACAAAACATGTTTGTTCACAAGATTGACAAGACTAAGGGACCTAACAATCTCCCCTTTTGTCAATTCCCAGACAAAACATTCTAAAAATTTCCTAGAAAACACAAGCGCTAATGAAAACAACCAACCTATGCAACACAACCAACTTAGCTTAACAAAACAACCTGAACCAAGTGTCTGCAAAATAGAAAACCACCACGAGGGGAAAAAAAAATGAGAGAATAGTTGTTCAGAATCAAAAACCATATTAAGACATAACACATCAAAAACTATATCATCATGCAAACAAAAAATAGTCCAGTAGTATGTCCAGTCTGCCTACAAAATCCACAATGAGTATGCAAATTCAACAACATATATCCCATATACCCCAACCATATATACCCCCAAAAACAAACAAACCAATACTCCCCCTTTTTGTCCAGGAGAAACAAAAGAAATAGTATATAAAGACCATAATAAAAGAAAAACTGTCCAAAGAACGTAGTCCAAACACTGTCTAAAAACTGACAAAAACTATAAGTCTTGTGGAGGTGGCTGCTGCATCTGAAGCAAAGAAAGAATCTGAGCAAGCATCGTGCTCTGCTGATCAAGACGGCCATCAAGGGTATCCAACCGAGCATCCAATTGATCAAGGTGATGAGTGACCGATTGCTCAAACGGCTGCAACTGGCCACGAAACGAACAAGGGCGCATTTCAGGCATCTCAGGTGCACCAGTAGTGGCTACATCAAACTCTACCTCCTCGACAAGTGGATCATCACCTGTATCAGACACTCTAGGCACCCCAACTCCCGACACACCCCCCCTAACATGTGCTTAACTCTGTGAGACCATCAACTTGGTGATGGGTTTAACAGGAGAGGCAAACTCGTCATCATCAAAAGTGGGAACACCAAGAGAAGTAAGAAAACGAGTGAGAAAACACCTATATGGAAGACACAAGGATTTAGGACCCTCAAAAACCATAATCATTTTGGAGACTATCATCGCTGGCAGATTAATGGGAAGGCGATGGTTAATACAATATAACACATACCCCTGATCTTGGGTAATATAAGATGAATGAGTAGTCACGTGAATGTTGGCACAAACAATGATGTTAAGAATTCCAAAATGAGGAAGAAGCTCATTTTGCTGAATGAGCGCCCCGGTAATCCAAGTCCGGGAAGTGCCACAAAGTTCAGTGGCAACTCGATCAAAATCAACACCACTGCGAGTAATGAAAGGAAAAAGAAAATTCTGGATTTCTGGAAGACCAAGAAGCAGCCGAAAAACTTCGTCATTGATGACCAAAGTTTTCTTCCTAACCCAGGTGCAAAAAGAGGGAGCAATTTCCTTGCAAATAGAGTGTATATTACAATAAAATTCATGAACCAGACTGAGATTTTGAGGCCCTGAGAAAAGCAAAACATGATCACCCCCTAAAAAATCAAACAACGAACGGATGAGGAGCAACTCAAAAGCACTAGGAAGGACATTCCGTTCGAGGTGAACTTTCCTAGAGGCATAGAACTCCCGAAACAGTTTGGATTTTTCCTTGGATTCAAATTTTTCAGTGTTGTAATTTGGGCGGGACACAGTGGATTTACGACGTTTTGAAGGCTCACCCATGACTGACCAACACACAAGGACAAGACAATCACAGAAATTACCCACCAAACCACAACACAAGGTACCCAAAGAAAACATTAGAGCCCCCAAAGAAAAAAAACAAAAGTGGACATCAAACATCATTAGTCCAACAGGGTTAGAAACACAAAACCTTAGCATAATATCAATGACATGAAGAACAGAGCTAGGTTAAGTTCCAACAAACACAAATACAGCAATAAGAGAAAGAAAAGAATAGAAGATGAAGAGAATCAACATCAGTGCAATTCACTTAGACCACATAAATTAGTATATGAAACACAGGACAATCATAGACAAAAAATTAAAGCCCTAATTTAACCCCTTACTTTAAACCCTAGCAAAAAATAAACAAATTAAAAAAATCGAACTAGAGAAAGTAATCCATAATGTAAGAAACAGAACTAACAAGGAAGAACCCTTGAGACTCACAGGCAGAGTATAGCAGACACATAGACAGAATGAGGACAAAAGACAAAGAAAACTAACTAAAATAAAATAATAAAACAAAAACTTACTGATGAAGATGATGCCAGATGGAAGGATGAGAGATGCCTTCAAAATCGAGAAAGAAAACCAAGGAGGAACCAGCTATGGGGGCAAAAAAACCCTAGGTGAAAGAGAGAACTCAAAGCAGGAGGGAAAAAATAAAGTGAAGGGATGCAGCATCAGTATTTAAACCACGACAGGTCGCTCGAGTGAAGACACTTACGTGCACAGGGTCGCTCGAGCCTAAAAAGCACGCTCTCAGAATCTAAGCCATCTGCAGAAGCACGCTTAAGTGTACACTCCCTCGCTCGAGCGAAGAAGAAAAAAACTAAAAAAAAACTTTTTGAGCAAAAACACAATACTCACACTATAAAGTGGAACCTGAAACACAAGTAAGTGAGCACAATAGCAGGAAGGTGATACTAAGATGAAATAATCTACAAAGCATGAAGCCTGCAAACTTGCAATTGTAACAATATGAAGGATATAATGATGAGCAAATTAGACAAAATTTAATCAATGATCATAAACTGCATAAGAATGCACAACTCAAAAACAAACATGAAAGCTCACAAAATGAATGTATGTGTGTGTGTGTGCAATCCTTGAGAGGCCACAGAGCCAGAGTTAATCCTCGTAGTGATCGGATGGCTGGACCTCCGGCAAGAGTAACCAAACATCATAGAGAGAAGTCAAACCACTAGGAATCACAGGGTATTTGTTGAGTAAACACGGAGGCTCCCCCACAATCAATGAGTCCCTTTTTTTTATTATTTTTTTCAAATTTTCTTTCTTGTGGGCACTCACTGGTGGCATGCACGCTCAAGAGTATGGAGACCAAACCAGAGAAGTACGAAATCAAAAAGGATGGCCTGGTTGGTGCCTCTGAGGTAGCCTTTTCCTAATGCCCGGACTTCAATGAATTGAGAGAGAAACCGTGGAAGTGAAAAACGATGGTAGATGGTTAAGAGACTCAACATCACTCATGATATGCTAGTATAGGTCAATTCCTCTGAAAAAGTACAAGAAACACTATTAGTGGTCCATAGAGAACTTTGATCACTTGTGCAGACACCCCTGCAATAGTTTATCTCAAGAATGTGTACAGAATGAGTTCATGAAGTCTATAAGCAGGGCATTCAGAATGAGCTATGAACAAAGAAAAATAAGATCTTGTAAGCAGCATGAGCAGTGTTCATATAAATTTGGATGCAAAGATGACAGGAATCAATATCAACGAGATTATAGCATCCAAGCACACAAAAAGCCAAACACTCACACACACTTAAGGAACAGGTAACACCCTAGTGATAGAGCACTACACCCAAGGTCTTTCTAAGGAACTCAAACCAAAGAAGATCAAGGGGTTTTGTAAAAATATCAGCTTTTTGATACTCAGTGGGTACATGTTCAAGAACAACAAGGCCCTCTTCCACTAACTCTCGAATAAAATGATGACGAATGTCAATGTGTTTGGTGCGAGAGTGTTGGATAAGATTTTTTGAAATTTTTATGGCACTTGTGTTATCACAAAAAAAAGTGAGAGTGTTCTGATCTATCCCATAATCATGAAGCATTTGTGTCACGACCCGAACCCGCCCCCTAGATCACCTATTTTGTTGGACAGAGGTCGGAGACAGAGCTTGCTTGGGCCCGAAATTGTACAAGACACCTCTGAAAAAGATCAAAACATCGCAACGGCTTCAAAACAGCTCAAGACCGACAGAAGAGTTTTAATGCAATGTCCGGAGAAGACCTCTGAGTATGAAGGTCGGCGACCATGTGTTCATCCGTGTTTCTCCAATGAAAGGCCAAGTCAGGTTTGGAAAAAGGGCAAGTTGACGGCACGCCGTATATAGGGCCGTTTCCAATTTTGGAGAAACTTGGTCCATTGCTTATAGAGTTGCTTTGCCACCGGGATTTGAGCAATCCACAATGTGTTTCATGTGTCAATGTTGAGGGTTTACCTCCGAGACCCGTTGCATGTGATTGATTATCACCGGATTGTTATCGATGAAAATATGGAATATGCTGAATGGCCGGAAAGAATTGTTGACCGACAAGTAAAAGAAATTGAGAAACAGATCCATTCCAATGGTGAAAGTGGAATGGAAGGAACACTATGGGACAGATCTACATGGGAAAAGAGGAGGAAATGCGTCTACGTATCCACATTTGTTTCCGACGAAGGTAAATTAAGTTTGGAGGACCAAACTTCCTAAAGGGGGAAGACTGTAATACCCCTGTTCCGTAATATGTTAATTGGTCCTTAACATAATGTGATTAATGTATTTTGATAATGATTTGGTGTTCTACTATGTGAAAATAGTGGTTTGAAATTTTATCTGTTCATTCGTAGGAATATCTTGTTTGAGTAGTCTGCTTTGGAAAATTAATTGAGGGCCTTATCGGCCACGGAAACCGAAATTGATTACGCCATTGTGGTTGGCATAATTTTTTAGAGCCTACGGTGAAATTAATTGGAATTTGATCTGGTCAAATTTAAACTGATTAAATTGAAAATTAAGTACCCCATTATTTTATATTAAAATATTTGTTAGTGGGGCCTGTTGTATATTTTATTGCACTCTCCTTTAAGCCCTCTTAAAACTCAAAATCTGAGTTAGACAATTGAGAGTGAGAGAGAGGCCGGCCATGGAGAGAAAAAGGGAGAGATTTTGTGTAATTTGGGCTCAAGACTTGGGAATTTGAAGATCTAGCTCAACAGATTTGGCCAGAGCTTGAGTGTTGAGCTCCTTAGGTAAGTGAATTCATGGACTCTTAACTTGTAATTTGTAAGTTCAAAGGTTGTTTGTGATCAAGAACATGTAATGAGTTGATTTTTGTTGAGTTTGAAGTCTTAGAAACTCATGCATGTAAGAAATTACTTTGAATTTGCATGTTTGAAGCTTGAAACACATGATTCATGTAGAGTTTGGTTAAAGCTAAATGTTGTAATCACCATTTGTACCATCTAAGTTGAAGAATGATAGCCATCTCCCACATGCATGTACAAACAGGGAGTATAGTCTTGAATGTTTGAATTTGAGCATGTTGATGATGAGGTTTGAGATATTTTGGGACAATGCATGTAATCCATTAATTGAGCTTTCCTAATGTGTAATCTTGCATTAGTACATGTAGCATGTGTAAATGTGTAATTTGAACCATTGCATGCAAGAAATGTGATGGAAAACCGATTTGGAGCTCAAAGAAACACGATCTGGAAACCCAATTTTTTGAGGTCCGCTCGAGCGGGGTAATGGCCGCTCGAGCGGAAAATCGTGCTCCCAGCATTTTGTGCAGAGTTGGATGTCCCTCGAGCGGGACACTCCACGGCTCGAGCGTGGATTTTTCGTAGACAGGCCTTCACTTGAGCGCTCTATCCCACGCTCGAGCTTCATCTTTCGTGCAACCAGTACCTCTCAGGCCTTAAGGTCCGCTCGAGGGAGAAAGTTTACGCTCGAGGCGGACCCTGTTTCCTGGAATTTTGTTCATGCATTCTGTGATTCGTTTTCCGTTCCCTTTCACTTGTAGCACTCTTAGGCATATGTTAAGCAATTGTAATGAGTTAATGAGATAAGAACAAAGCCTAAAGAGGTATATGTGAATTAAAGAACGGATTGAACTGTTAGTGACCCTTTTGTATCATGAAAATGTGTAGGTCAAGCTCCAGGGCGCATCCACAAGCCGATCACTGTGAGTAATATCAATATTGAAAACTGTCAATGTCCAATTTGTTATTCCCCTATAAATATTATGAGTTGTTAATCGGATGTGACAAAGTCTGACAAGAATAAATGAATGAATGGGCCGAAGCCGTTTGATAAGAATGAATGGGCCAAAGCCGTTTTGATAAGAATGAATGGGCCAAAAGGCCGTTTTGAAATAGAATGAATGGGCCAAAGGCCGTTTGACATGAATGAATGGGCCAAAGGCCGCTTTGACATGAAATGAATGGGCCAAAGGCCGTTTTGACGTGAATGAATGGGCCGAAGGCCGTTTTGATAAGAATGAATGGGCCGAAGGCGTTTTGATAAGAATGAATGGGCCGAAGGCCGTTTTGATAAGAAATGAATGGCCGAAGGCCGTTTCGACATGAAATGAATGGCCGAAGGCCGTTTGACATGAAATGGAAAATCTGAATGGGCCAAAGGCCAGAATGTTTGGAACTACAGTTACTTGATTGCATTTCGTATAGTATTATATATATATATAATTTTGTTTTAAAACAGAAGTACGAATTGGCCCAAGGCCGTTTGGAGCAGTTGTTCTACATATTGTTATGTAACTGTTATATTTGATATTATTCACTGGGCTATCGCTCACAGCTCATCATGTATTTGTAGGTGAGCCAAGGGAAGTCCAAACCCCAGCCCAGTGAAGTCTGCTAGAAACAACAGGATTTTGGAGAGTCAGCCTTGTGCCTCGCGCATGAGACCATCCTTGCCCTTTCACTATGTACCTATGTTTTGTCTTGTTGGCAAGGACCTAGTGCATGTCTGTACATAGTCCTTTATATAGGTTGACTCGTTTCGGACGTCCGTCCGTAATGAATTTTGTGAAACTGTACTTTTGATGTGAGTTATTAACGTATCTGAGTATGGTTTGTTTGATGTGCATATAGGCACGGCTCTATGGACAAAGTTTTTAATTTTGGCTTCCGTTTGGCCCCCATTAACTCTGTTAAAATACGTTTACAACAGTCTGAGGCCGTAGGTAATCTCATGATTACTGGCCGGTTACGTCCTTAACCCAC
>NW_021033614.1:0-11016 GCF_004153795.1 Camellia sinensis
TTTTTTTTCAAAAAGCGTTAAGCTTCTAGATTAAGCTCAACGAGACAAACCAAAAAATTCAAAAAAAAAAAAACCAAGAAAAGACAAAAATAATGAACTTTTTTGGATTACTTTGGCTTTTTTAATTTTTTTTTTTTTTTACTTTTTAGATTCATCTACACAAGACGGATTGAAAAAGTAAAAAAAATGGCATAATTTTGAAAAAAAATCACTAAAGATTAAAATAAAATCAAAAATTAAAAAGAGATAACTTTTTAGATGTTCCCAAACACTTAATTAATTGTATGGACCAGTATTTTGAATTTTGACTTTTCCCACAAGTTTGTATAGCAAAGAAATTGGTGTCTCACTTTAAAGAGGACAATTGAGTGGAAATGAAAGATTTTGTAACACTTGTGCTTTTATAAGTTAAATGCATTTACCTTTATTATTTTTGTCATTGAAATCCTTTGGTTGGTGTATTATCACATCGGCTAAGTGAGACCTAAATTTGGACGTTCGTTTTGAATCTTCTTTCTTTTGAATTTTTCTCTCCCCACATTTTGAATCTTGGTGTAGAAATAGAACCATTGGGTAGCTTGTTGTTGGGGCTTCATTTTAGACTTTGAATTGGCTAAAACGGAGTTCAGACGAGAGAGTTATGTCATTTGAAGTTTGAGCACTAGGTTGATTTGCAAAGTTCGCTCAAGCGCAAGAATGAGAGTTATGTCATTGGATAGCTTCTTGTTGGGGCTTCATTTTAGACTTTGAATTGGCTAAAACGGAGTGCAAACGAGAGAGTTATGTCATTTGAAGTTTGAGCATTGGGTTGATTTGCACAGTTCTCTTGACAAAGAATAAGTGCTCGAGCAGTCTTTTAATTCTACCAGTTTTGAACTTCTAGGCCTGAGATACTGAGAGTTTGAATTCACCACTCTAACACAAGAATGAACATTCGAGTGGTCTACTCTGCAGAAGTATGAGATTCTGCAAGCCTTCTTTCACCGCTCTAGCTCAAGAATAAGCACTTGAGCGGTTCGTTCATTTTGCTTTCACCACTCTAGCGCAGGATTGAGCGCTCAAGTGCTCTATTCAAAATCTGTGCGTAAAAAGGACCTTTTTCTCTCTCTTTTCTCACTTTTTCACACTCTTTCTCTCTCTCTCTCTCTCTCTCCTCTCGCATTCCATTATTGTTGAGTCTCTAAGCTCTTCAACCTTGGATTTCATCAATTTGGAATCAAAATCTACCCCTGTTTCTTGAGACCAAAAGTTAGAGCATGTCAAGATCAATATTTTGAGCCTAATAGATCGCGTTTTCGTCGCCTTCAACTTTTGAGTGTTGACCCATTCTCTCTCATTTTGAGGTAAGAATACTTTTAACTTTGTATATCTATGTTTTGATATGATTATGCTATATTTTCTTAGCTATAATAATGTATGAGTTAGAGATTTTTTGTTAAAGGATGTAAATGTATAGAAATGGGTTTTCACTCTGGTATTTTTTAAATGTTCTAGATATTTTGACATATAGATAACTAATAGTTGATGATTTGAACATTTTATTGAAGAAATGAGAAAAATCTCAACTTTTCTTGAAACCCAAGTTTTGAATTTTGTTTAAATGTATATATATGTATTTGACTCTTACCTTGGGATTCTAGTGCGTATTACTGCCCCGTTGTTTTGGTTGGATTTGGTTTAATAGAAGTGCATTGAGCATCATTCTTTTAAAAAGAAGAAAATCATGGATTTTGGCATGGCATTTGCATTAGCATGATTATATTTATATCAAATATTTACATACGTTAAATGTATTTCTATTGGGCATCATTGCTCATTCCTATCATGAACAAACATTTACAGGTCTTGATGATGTATCTCCACCCCAATGAGGATATATGGAGACTTTTGATGGAGCACGAACGCTCGTTTGAGGTTTAAGTGTTATACAGCTACCGAGCTTACTTGTTTGGGATAGTGTTCCACTCGTGTAATCAAGGCCTCAATCTTGAAAGGTATAAGTCCCTTTAGGCATTTTGTTGTATTTCTTTTATTCCTTGAGCTATCATCTATTATTATTTGAACACTAATGTTGTAAAGTTTAAATGTAACTTCTATGAGAAATTTAATGAGAAGAGATAAACATTTGGACCAGTGAAATGGTTGTATTTTAAAGTAATTCTCTTTGACTCTCACCTCATATTTTGTAAATTGGAAATTAATAAAGATTTGACAACTGTAAAATAGATTAAAATAGGATAAATTACAAACACACCCCCTGATATTTACTTAAATTACAAATTACCTCATGTGGTTCTAGAAATTACATTATACCTCCTAAGGTTTCTAATTTCATAACAAATAGTTCATTTTATTAATAAATCATCAAGCTAATTAACCGTTTTTAATAATGTTAGAATTTTATTTTAATTAATAATTCAGATAATTTTATTATTGTATAGGTGAACAGTTAGAAATTTTACTTTTTCAATTAATTTTGTTAAATAAAAAATGCTGACATGGAGCTATTTGTATTTTTCAAACCATAAGAAACAATTCGTATTTTAAACAAATTTCAAGAGATGTATTTGTAATTTATCCATTAAAATATCACGGCGTTACGCTTTACCCATCAAATTGAAGTTTTCGAGTTTGTGAACTGACTTCTCAAATAAAAGTTCTCTCTTGAGAATGGCAATTTTCTTGATTGTTCACCTAAGGCCGGTTGTTCGTGGGGTTGGCGAAGTATCTTGTGGGGGAAGGAGCTTCTAAAAAAGGGGCTGTTTTGGGTTGTTGGAAATGGTACTAGAATTGAACAATGATATGATCGGGGTTTGGGTAGTTTGGTCACCTCTTTTCGTGTTGCTCACCTATTGGATCAGAATTCTAGAACTTGGAGGAAGCCTTTATGCTGTGTTTGGTTGGGGGATTTGAGAAGGGATTTGGAAAGGGAAAGGGAAAAGCTGTGTGAAACTAGGTGAAATATAGACATGTTTTATTCACAATTCACCTACTTTTTTCATTTCGCTTTCCAAATCCCTCAACCAAACACAGCATTAGTCAAATCAATGTTTCCATCTAATATGGTCCATCATATTCTTAATGTTCACATACCGGTAAACAATCAACCAGACATTGTTGTGTGGTGAACAAATAAGAATGTAATTTGTTCGGTTAAGTCGGGTTATTATATGGCTCTACAAGACCACACTAAGAAAATTAAAACACTTTCGAATGAGCGGTGCTATTAGCACCCCATAAATTATTTTGGATCCTCTATTTCTTTAGACCCCTACTTATAAATTTTGAAATCTTTAAAATTTCTTTTTACCCCTCCCAATAATACTAAAATTATCCTCACACATTCCACCCATTGAACACCCCCACACCTCCCAAAAAAAACCTCTATTTCAAATAAAACCCTAATTTTTGTGCCTCTTCTCATTCTAATGTCTCTTCCTTTTCACTCATTCCCTCTCCACTTCCTCCCTAATTTCCCATAGACCTCACTCCTCCATCAACTCAAATCCCATGAAAACCCACACATTTGAAGGGCGTTAGCAGTGCTGTTGACAAAAGGGGTGGGTAAGTTATCCTCGCCTGCTGTGCACCCGAAACTTGTTCTCCAACGATCAAATGAAACACTTCATGTATAAGAGACAATGGCGGTGCTATGGATGAGAAGTCTTGGTGACTTAATAAGCTGCTCCTTTTTCTTGTTTCTTTGTAAATTTACATTTGTTGTTTCTTAATAAACTCTCTCTCATACATGAAGTGTTTCTTAATAAGCTCTCTCTCTCACTTTCTCTGTCATTGCTTCTTCAAAATTGAAATTTTGACTTCTGGGAATGTCAAGAATTTTTACCATTCAAAGTGTAAACAAATTTTCATATTCAGGCCTGTATTCCCAAATAAATAAGCTATGTTTGGGAATGTGTTACCGAACAAATACGTAATGTTCAGGCCTGTATTCCCGAACTTGAAAAAATGAAAACTTCTAGAAGTGTTAAGAATTTTAACCATTCAAAGTGTTAACGAATTTCCATGTTCGGACCTGCATTCCCAAACAAATAAGCTATGTTCAAGAATGTCTTCCTGAACAAATAAGTAATGTTCGGACCTGTATTCCCGAACTTGGAAAAATGAAAACTTTTCAGAGTGTCAAGAATTTTAACCATTGAAATTGTTAACAAATTTTCATGTTCGGATTTGGGAAAGATGGATGGGTGGTGATAGAGGTGGGTGCTTTCATAAACCTTAATTCATTATGTAGTGGGTGTATAGGTTTAATTGCTAGTGGGGTGTCCCAAAACTAATAATGTTCTTTGTAGTAATTTTATTTGAGGTTATTATTGTAATAATAAAAAAAAAACTAAAAATTAGGGAGTCCAAAATAATTCATGGGTGCTAATAGCAGCACTACTTTCGAATATGGATGATGTGTGGAAAAAGTTGTGGAATCTAACTTACCTGCCGAATGGAATTTCATTCATCGAATCCTTCTCGTTGGTCTTTCTCTTGCTAAAAGGGGTCTCCAAATTGATCCATTTTGTCCAAGATGCAAGTATGAAATTGAAACTCTAGAACATGTCTTTTTCTGTTGCCCTTTTGCAAAGCATATTTGGAGAGGATCCTAATTGGAGTTAGATTTTGAGGTGGGACGTAGTTTATTAGCTGATGCCTGGCTTTTCCATTAGATCAAAACTGCTCCGAATAAGGAAGCTATTGTTGAATGTATTAAAATTCTTTGGGGTATTTGGCTTCATCGCAACAAAGCAGCCTTTGATTTCATTGTGGAAGATCCAGCTCAAGCTGTATTTTCTATTAACCAGATGGAATGGGAATGTAATAAAAATGTGCTGAATATCCATTCATCATTGTTGGTTCCTACTGCTGAACTTACCTCGGAAAATTCTGTTGTCTTTTCTAATTGTGCACAATGCTGTCCAAATTCTAATTTTGACAGGTTTCTAATAGATGGAGCATGGAATCAATTGTCAAGGAAAGCAGGAGCAGCATGGGTTGCAATCAACACCGAAGGACAACAAACTCAGTCAATGAATTTTTCGTTTTATGCTTTGAAAAATCTAAAATTCCTGACATATTAATTTGCGATTATATTTCAATTTTAAACAAAGAATAACAATTTCAATCAAACAATCAAAGACAAATCAAACACACCGATTTAACATGAAAAAATCACAATTGAAGCGCTTCCAACTATAATAAAAAAATCACAGGCCAAAGTCACATAACAATCCACTAAGAAGACAAAAATGAATTACACATGTGTACCTTCAATTACCTAGTGAATCTACACCTGAATTGAACCAATCCCGATGTACCTCTTCCACTACCGTCTTTATCTCGGAATTGTCTTGCCCAACGTTGAATCCATAACATTGATGTCGAATCTACGACAATGAGCCACTCCGGAATCCACCAAAGTTTTAGGCCGCAATTCCTTGGAATCCACCGAAGAACAACTCTTTCTTTTGTGAATAAAAGAAAACAAACGACCCCTTGATAATGTTGATATAAAGTCCATGCATCTATTGATCACTTTTAAATCATCAAAGAAATACTCATAAAGCACCCTCAAATATTAAACACTTGTTTTTTCTTCCTCTATGAAAATTTGGATGGCTCTAATCTTAAAACGAGCAAACAATGCACTTTATAGTAAATTAGATCGCAAAGACCACTTGAGCGCACACTTCACTGTTCGAGTGGTGTGAGTAAAGGCGGTGCATAATATATAGGCTAACTGCTCAAGTGCAACTTTCACCACTAGAGTGATAAAATTTGTTTCTCAGAAATTAAGACGCTCTGCAAAAATATTGGATAATCTTTTTCTCTGCTCGAGCGGTCAAACAATTTTGACTACATTTTTGCTTTTTGCTTTGGGGGTGCTACCCCTCGACCTCGCCTGGGCACTGTCCCAGACCCCCGCGAGCTAACTGAGCAGCTCGATCCCCATACATAGTCAGTAAAGTGGAAAATAAAAACACAATTCGGATTGGATTCACATCTAAACATTTACATCCTTATTGAAATATAAAAACGAATAAAATTACAACTAAAAAGAATTTTATCAAGCAAAATTACTAATTACAAAAACCTAACATGCCTCATCCGCATTAGTAGTTGAGGCCAGAGCATGCTTAGAAGTTTTGCAATGGTGTTCGATGAACAACATTAAAACCGTATCAATCTACACATAATTGGGAGGTGGGTTATGTTATTTTGGATATATGTAATCTTTGTATGTGCATGGACTATGTCTGTATTACTTGTTGGAAAATTGGTTTATATATAAGGCATATTTTGGGCCAATTTAAGAGAACGCGAGGGGTTATCCGCTTAAAGTGTATTTAAACCAATCTGGTATAAATGATTATGACCAATATACACTTCTTCTCCCTGAACGGGGAAAGAAACTCCTATCGTCTTGGTTGTCCATGTAAATTCCTTCATGTAACTCACCATTTAAGAAGCGGGTTTTAACATCCCATTTGCAGAATTTCTAATTATAGAGATTGCAGATAGGCATATAGTATTCTAATGGAGTTTATTCTAGTAAACCGGTGAGTACGTGTCAAATAGAATCAAGAACCTCTTTTTGTCCTAAATCTTTGACACAAGTCTTGCCTGCTGTTATTTGTCAATTAAATCATCCTCGCTTTTCCAATTTTCCTTGGTTGAAAATCCATATTATCCCAAGAAGGTTTTACAATCTGGTGTAAGTCCAATAATTCCAAGTTGATTTTGCTAAGATGATTCAACTTTCACGTGACAGTTCTTCCATAAGGAGCTTCAGGACTGGACATAGCCTCTTTAAAAGTTAAGGCTCATTGTTCTAACAAAAAATGTTATGAAAAATTCTGGACCAAGAAATTTTGAAGTTCTAGCACGTTTACCTACGCAGGAGTCCATCTTCCTCATTTTGAACTCTAACTCCTGCCTGATCATGTGTGTCTTGATCAATTAACTAGTAATAGCATCAAAAGATCTCTTATTAATTACTTAGCTCTTGTCCAAGTCTTTATTATGGAAAATACATGTTCAAAGAATTGATTGCATTTCGAGACTCAATAATAGTATTACAGCATTTCATGGAATGTTCGATTATGAAATCAAAAACCTCGAATATGCACTACTATTCTTTGGCATAACTAATGAAAATGCCAATAAATTGGTTTAGGACCTATTTAGTCTTTTTAGGACTATGGAATAGCCACTTTAGTCCAAACAACCCCCCAACACTTTTAATGAGTATTGTAGAGATGTACTTCTTCATTGCCACGATTATTTCATAAGTGTTGATTTATGTTCGTTCGGGTGCTTTATAAAATTAATAAATTTAGCAGGAAAGTATGCTTCCCTCCACAAGGTCTGATGAATCCAAACTTATTAACATGCATTCATCATTTCTTTCTAAATCCTTTTTTCCTTTCAGCAATTCCAGTTTGCTGAGGTGATAAGAGGCGGGTGTTTGATGGAATTATTCCATTGTTCTTTACCAAAAATCACCAAAAGTGATTCATATTCAACCACCTCTATCAACTTCTAAACTTCTGATTTTCTTACCCAGGTGATTTTCAACTTCATTCTTAATATTGAATTGGGAAAGTTTCCCAAAGCTTCATTCCTTGTCGAATTAAATAAAATAACTATATTTAGATAGTCATCTATAAAATATAAAATACTTTTCCCAAACCTCTAGTTGAATTTGATTTAAGAATCACAAATGGTCACTTTATGAATATAATTCAAGTGTCTGTACTTCATTTCAATTGCAATAAAAAAGAGTTTTTAATAAATCTTTGCCTCACACGCAAATTTCCACATTTATTTGATTTAATCAATTGTTAAATTTAGGTAAACATTTCCATATGAATTAATCTTTACGTAAAGACCATAATTAATCGTTTCCAGAGCGCTATCCATTCATAAATTTTGAAGACTCAGTAGCAAGTAAGAAAGAAGATATCAGTATTTATTAACTGAGGGTACAACGTCAGTTACATTTAACTTGAAAAAGGCCCATCAGACATGTAACCTTTTCCCTACAGACATTCCATTCTTATAAAGTACAAATTTATTACTTTCAAAAACTAGCCTAAACCATTTCTTACTCAACAAAAAGATCGGAAAAATTAAATTCTTTTGCGAATGTCCGAATTGCAACACATGTTTGAGAGTGAAGTTCTTTCCAGATGCATCTTGAAGTATAATCTTCCTTGTCCTCAACTTTGAAAGTTGAGGATCCCATTAAAAAGTTGTTCACCATTGTCCACTAAGGAAAAGATGTGAACCATCTTTTTGTCGGCCACAAATATGGGCGAAAGAGCAAAACAGTGTCCACCCACCATTTCTTTAGGATTCCACAAGGATTACCTCGGAAACAACTGCAGAAAGATTGATGTCAGCGACACCATTGGAAAATATTCTGTTCCACTTCAGTCATGTGGGCATTGAGCAGGCTATTGCTGTCTTCTTTTATTTTTGCCTTTTGCTTACGCCAATCTTGGCCCGATGTCCCTCTCTATCACAGATGTAACTATGCCATAAACTTGTTACTTTTATTTTTTCCCCCCATGAAATCCCCCCTTTAGAGCCTTGTGATGAACTTTTCTCCAAAAAGAACTTTCGTTTCTTAGTTTTGATAAGCATGTCCACACATTTGCATTAGATCCATAAGGAAGCTGTAGCCAGCCCGTTTTCAGAATTTGCGGTTGTCCTCCTCAATCCTCAAACGCACAATAACTTGTCCATAGAAATTTCTTTGCGCTTGTGTTGATAGTTTCTTGAATTTCCTTCTAGGCCTTTTGGTAAATTTTTTCAATTAAGGCTGGCAACTTGAAAAGGATTCACTAGAAATACCTTTTGCTACAGGTGAATGTCTTTGCAGGATGGAGTTGGAAATCTTGGAGCTTGCTGATCCACAGTTTTAGAAATCAACCATTACAAAAATCCCAGAATCTGCCAACCACAAATTTCTTTGAGCCGGCATCTTCCGTTTTGTACTTTTTCTCCAAACGACTAAAGTTCCTTGCTGTATTGATTGGACTATAGACGTTGTATAATGTGTTTGGTCAAATCGTTCAAGACATATTCCGGGCAAAGAAAATCGGCATGTTCCAAGCATCAAAACCGCTACAACCACTTGCGGTCGGTTTCATCCTCTTTCAGGATAGGAGCATTCTATCAGGATAAACGAGCCAGATTCAGAGTATGTAAGATAAAAACAACATTTTCTGTTCCATCTTTAAAGTCTGAGTTCCTAAGAACTTCTCTGGCTTTCACCGTGATTTACTGTACTGTTACAACAGAGGGGAATTGGCGTCATATGCAGCCCACACAGTACAGACTATGTTTTGGGCATCGTTCAGTCAAAGCCATCTAAATTTCTATATATAAACAAAATTAAGAATTAGGAATTTATACTACACAGGAAAAGAAACCAAATTCACAGATTAAAATCTGTTAAAAAAAATAAAAAATTATTTAAACAAATTTAATTCCACATAGAAAGTAAGATTTTGTAAAAATAAAAGAAATTAAAAATTATAAATTTTATTTCAAATTAATTTGGAAAAAATAAATTTATTAACAAATTAATTTCTACATAGAAAAATTAATTTCTGTAACACTTCAATAATTTAAAATACTGAAACAGGAATTTAATTAAAGGAAACTCAGGAAAATAATTTCTAAAAAACCAAAATTAGTTTATCTGACAAAATTCCACAAAAATATTATTCTGAATTGTTAATGACCACCAGTATTCGACTACTAGTTGTGTCAAAGAAAATGAGACAAATATTTACTACTTGTCGTGTCAAATGCATAAATCACTATTGTTTCCACCAGAATATTATTTTGTAAATTCACAAAAATAATTTCCTTCCGAAATATTTTACGAAGAATGAAAAAGGGAAAACAAGACGAAATCTGTAAAGAATAAATTTTTAATCTGTCTTAAGAATTGTTTGGAACTAATCTTCTGTGATATAAAATAACTTGAAAATAAAAATCAAACAAAATAAATAAATAAATCATACCGAATTTATTTTGGGCGAACCAAATAAAAATACAAGACCAAGTCGAGTTGTGTGACACTCTGTCCTGAGACAGATTGCGCCCCGTTTATTGGACTTACGTTGATGCGTCTTTATCTCCCAGGGAGGGTGCAAATGATCTTCCACAAATGTGTAGTAGTTACTCCAAACAATTTTGTTCGGCTAACCAAAACTTGTGTTCAAAATACTCTCTTTAATTATCCTAAATTCATAATTATGAAGAATAAATAATAGCGACGTAAAAGAAAAATTGGACAGAATAGGACAATGATCTAGACTGATTTTTTCGGGGGCCTTAATACTGGAAAAGTTATGTGCAGTGTATATTAGCAACAACACTGCGTGAAAACAGGCCAAAAAAACAATTGGTGAAAAGTGCACAAAACCTATGAACAGTCACCCTTTACTATTCAAAATTTGAATAGTGGTTTTGACCGTTTTAGACCACTTTGAATAACCAAAAATTGAAAGATTCTGTGATCAAACAAAGGGACAATAGGTTATTTATTATTAACCATATTCAAACTAATATATTATATATTAGATATTAAACTATAATGAAATATTAAATAAATAAAATAAATTAAAGAGGTACAATACTTTAGGAAATTCTAAGGAACCTAAAATTTGAATTTAGAATTTAAATTAAATCCCAACCAATTTACAAAATTTTAAGAAACCACTTAGGAACCCTAAAACTTGAATTTAGAATTAAAATTTAAATTGCCCCACAATAATTTTTTGATTGAAAAAGAAAAAAATTCAAATGCAATTTTTATCTAAAAAATTATGTTTAAACCCGGAAAAACGAACGCAAACTTCCCATTCACTCTATAAATTGGTTTGACGTTCTGTCTCACCGTGTTACTTGCACGTTGGCAAGGAACACGTCAAAAGCCTCTTCGGACGCATTCCCAAAAGGACGCTTTGGGGCCCACTCAATTTGGGCTCA